>JACXGI010015185.1:0-17829 GCA_016801175.1 Esox masquinongy
GGGGGGGGGGGGGGGGGGGGGGGGGGGGGGGGGGGGGGGGGGGGGGGTCAGGCCCACTACAGGCTGCTAGCTGTTAGAGAAATCTCTCTGCATGGTCTGGTGATGGATGAGGGGAGTCGCGGAGTGCTCATCGCTCCGATAATCACCTTTTGGAATGAGTTCTCTGTTCTGCTGCAAAGTGATACTTGTCGGGGTAATACATTGCACGATGGGCCTTTTACCGGGGGTGGGTGGGGAGGGTGTTCTCCCTGGCAATTTGCCTCCCCTCAGACGGTGCCATTATTCTATAGGGTCTATTGTGCTAGATGTGGGTGCAAGCTTGATGAATATGGGTCTTTCATGTGTCATTTAAACAGGCACACCAGTGATCGTAGAGGTTCCGTTTAGTGTCGCTATCTGGAAGCCATGTGAACAGAGGGGACATGCTGTTTCTAAAGGAATCTCAGGACAAACAGGATCATGTCGCCGAAAAAAAACAGATCTAAATCATAACGGGTTCAGAACTCTACCTACACAGGGTAGACAAGGTCCCGCGGACGCTCTCACACACTTGACCACATTACAACCTTGTTACCAACGGCGTCATGTCAATTTCACGTCCGTCCTTCTGGTAACGGAGCAAACACAAAGTCTGACCGTTCACATTTACCACGCCATTAGAGCTAGCGGTTTCTCACAGAGCTCTGTCGAGAGATGTAGCGGGACAGATAGACCCTTAAAGCGGCACGGAGTGAGAAATGAGGCCGGTGAAAAAGCCGGGCCGGTGGACTGACACCTGTTACAGGCAGTCGGGGAATGCTTTGAAACCTTAGAGGGACGGGGCCTGTGGTAACGGGATCTAATCACTACGTTACCACAGACCCTAATCAAGACTCGCCTTCCAAGGATGTGCACCATGCCGTAAGGTGTCTGAGCTCCTGGAGGACACGTCTCAGCACGTCTCACAGCCATAGGTCAGGATGACGGAGGGACAGCCTCCGGTGTAGAGCTTCCATTCAGAGTGCCCCTCTGTCCCTCTGGGTGTAGCTACCACCCCCTCTGGGTGGCAACAGCCCATAAAGGTCAAAGAGGGGTGTGAGGTCAATCTGATCTAGGTCTCAGGTCCCGCTAAATGCAGTCTCGTTCTACTTGTCCTCCAGTGTGTTTTGCAAATGCCTCACTGTGCTTGGCCCACTTTCCAAGGCAGGGGTCATAAGACTTAAGGCGCCCAATTAGTTAGGTAATTCCCGGAGCAGCAGACCCCGTCATCCCGCTGTCCTCGGCTGGACAGAAGGCAGGCTGATAATAGAAAAAGAAATAGGTTGAGCAGGAGGGCAAAACGACGCAAATAGGACTCCTTCTACGAGCGAGACATAACGTAACGTATGCCGGCGGAGGGTCTGGGACCAGGGACGTGGCGGAAAGATGAGATGATCCCACCAACGGGACATGGCACTCCTCAGCCCAGACATGTACACGCAACGCGGCGTGGCACAGGCCCGCTTGGCGAGGCCCCTTATACAGAACATACAGACAGACACGGGAACAGTTGTCAGCAGCTCTCAAATTAGCTCGGAGCATTCGCTGTACCAGAAACAGAAACCACCGTTCGCATAATGCCGCCATCGGTCGCCTCACACCAACGCCGCGCTCTAAGGGATGTCATTTCATCCACGCTTTCATGCTCCTGGGCATAAATAATGGCAAAGGACACAGTCGGGGTGCGATACCACCGAGGGCGGGAAAACGCGGCAGCGGCGGCGGGCAAAATTGAGGCAAAATCACACAGACCCGGCTTCACGTCCCACCAGGGTCACAACGGAGAAAATAAATAAAAACAAGTTGGTGCTCCGATGCTGAGGAGGTCTCTGGACTGCTGCAACTTAACTAGCTTTGGATGTGGCGTCTGTACATGAAAAGGTCCCGGAGCCAAGGCCTGAACGCGTAGGTCACTGCCCTCCGCCAAGCCACTCTAACCTCCCTCTGCCTCCCCAACGTAGCAACATAAATCATCTGTCCACTGGCAAAGTAAACATCCTTCCATCTTCCCTTCCTTCCCCGACTCAGTCAGGTCATTTCTCAGGCGGAGATGGCATTGGGCCAGAGAGGGTGTCGGCGAAAAAAGTCCCAGGCAATTAAATGTAGCCTGGCTGTCGGTTGGTGGGAGAGAATAGATGTGGCGTTCATATGATTGGGTCTCAGATTTATCCGATTTAAGAGGGAAAACAGGGGTCCATTTGTTTAAAGGTTTCCCTTGTGTTACTGTGCGACTGAGAGGCTTCCTCTTCCACCTCTGTCAATTATCAGAGGGTGCGAGTCGATTCCCTTTGTGGCAATAATTCTTCCGTTTGAAATTGAGGTGGCGATCAATGAAGCGCCCAGGGAGCTCATTCTACAGCAAATGAAAGAGGCATTGAACATTTCTTAGATGGACGTCAATGTCATTGTGGTGGAGGTTCAGTTCATGTGAAATGATGGAAGAGTGTCTGACTGACGGTTCTTATTTTCCATCAGAAGCGACCACCCAAAACCTATGATACATGACAAAGCCAATTGCCCTTTAAAATCTTAAATACGGTCGGTGTTTTAAGCCACAGCTACATAGTAATGTTATAGAATTATCTGAAAACACAAAATACACATAATATTATGAAAAGGAGTTGTTTGTTGGACATGAATGTTTCTTTAGCCTGGATGCCCTTTGTCTCTAGTATAGCTGAATCTTCCCCTGGCAATGGTTCAGTGCTGCACTGTTTCAGCTCAATAACTATCCCTGAATGGCCTACAGAGGCATTGTAAACACACTATTCCTCCATGAATACTAGAGATGAATTCACACTAGCTGTGCCGTAGAAGACTATCGACCATTTCATTCTGTGCTCTTAAACCTCTTTTCACAGAGGAGTCAATGTGTTGTAGCCCCTTTTAGAAAGGTCACAGCAGGGGTCATCACCAAGCCATTCCTCAACATTGGCGCAACGTTTCGCCGCTCCTATCAGTGCCCCATCAAAGAGAGCTAATGGGTTGCGGGCTCAACAAAGGGAGAGTGATGATGGTGAATATAGTCCAATGCTGTCCAATCCTGAGCAGAGCATAAATCTACTGTGTTTTCGTTAAGAGGGTAAACATTAAAAAGAACCACCTTATCTGTAGAACAGATCAAAGTTATTGCCGGCGGTGTTCTCTCTCCGGGAGACTTTCCCATAACAATACAATGAGACCAAATACACCAGAGAGAGGAGGGGCTTAGGAAAGGGGCAGGGATAAAGACTGATTGACTGACCTGTAGGCATCCAGGGGTGGAGCGATGGCTTCTCCTTGGTGTTGGCCTGCTCCCATTTGAAATCATCATCCTTGCCTTGGCTGTAGCCACACTCCGTGTAGGGCCTCTCAAAGTTGCAGTCCCCTGAGGTAACAAACCAAGGAGAATTTAGAAACTTTACTTGATCAAGACAAACTCAATAAGGCATACTATGTTTACGTAACTGGGACAGAGGGAAAAACAGAAAGGAGTGGCATAACTGCTGAGGCATTGTCTATCACATCACAGCCATTACAGGCCAAGCAACAGTGTGACACACACAGTCACACACACAGTCACACACCTTATTTGACTACCAACTCTTTACAGTGACAGCTAGGAAAACCACAGATTAACAGAATCCCAGAAAATGAATACAGCACCATGTCAACTCCTGGTTAGAGTCAGCCCTGTTTAGAATCAGCCCTGTTTAGAGTCGTCCAGACAGATTTACTACCTTTCACCAGTGATTCTAACCTTTGTCTACCTAGCAGTAGCAAATTCCATGATTAGTTTCAAGTTCCTCACCTCCAAGTATTATAAACACCTACTGCAATATGCAACGTCCTCACTGCATTTTCAAGTCTAAACAAAACGACTGTGTCTTTGAAATGAGAAAAGGGCTTTCTCTCACGCCTGAGAGGATCTGTGATATTGTTCAGAACCCAGTGTGATTTTCTGTGAATCAGACGGGGATTTGCAAAAATCTACCATCGTGAAAGAAGAAAGCACTGTATTGACATTCAAAGAAGAAGTGGGTAAATCCCGCCTTTCCACGCGGGCAGCCTGAAGCAGGGATTCTTTAGCTGCACGGGTGGGATTCAGTCCCTTGAAAAGACAGCAGATTAATAAATATAGCAACACCATGGGCTTTGACACCTTTTCAAGGTCTAGATGTAACGACTCAGAGATGCATGTAATTTAAGCACTTGTTGTGTTACTGCGTGGGGGAAAGGACTGTCACCGCCTACCAGCTAGCAACAACACTAACAGAAAATGTCTCGGAGCGGCATTGCTCTTCCGGTTTGACATAACCTCGGAATATATCTGCATTCTGATGCCAATTCGTTTCTACATAATGAACTAGTTTTCATTTTGGCTTTCAGAGACAGGATGAAGTGATAAGCTCCTTCCGCTCAGTGACGTTATTGTCATGGCTACTGCACACAACATACCCTGGAGCAGAAGTTCAAAGGCCCGTATCTGGACAGGAGTTGGGACCGCTCCAACAGGATCCTTAGCCTAGATTCCAACACAGCGGATAACAGGGCCCTACGTAGCACACTACATTTACTGTACTAGGTTAAAACCGAGCCACGTTAGTAATGCGCCGCAACAATGGAAACGCTCAACCGACACGTTACAAAGACCAGGGAAGAGAGAAGCCAGAGAGGCAGTCAGCCACAGAAGGACGTTGAGGCTTATTCCGCTGCTAAGACCAAGCAATACTAGCGCACAAAATGAACGGATGTTTTCTGAAACCAGTGTGGTTTGAGGAGGGAGAAACCAGGGGCAATAGCTCTTTCATTTGTCCCCACTGGTGGCCCACCACAGCCCCCTTACCCCACACTGACAGAATCAATTTACTCTGACCCGTGTCGCGCCATTAAATCCACACGCACAGAAAGCGGCGGGGGAGAAGAGAGGAGTTAGATACAGCATTCAGGCCTATTCTATTCAGCCACCTGAAAGAAACGTGCTCTTTCCTTCCCCATGGGTAAACTCTGGTTAATGCTATTTTTATAATTACTGAGCAGCGAGGAGCACGTTTTTAAATCACCCTCCCCCTTATGTTATCAGCAGACGCAGACAGTGTTCCCTAACATGCCACTGGGTCTTTTTCCTTGGGATCACACCATTCCCGGGGTTAAGATTAGGGTGCGAAGTGATTACATCTCGACAAGGGGGAGGGACACAAACATTTAACTCTCTCTTCCCCTGCGCGGGCAGTTTGTTGCTTTTATGTTGTTTTATGTTGCGGATGGAAAGAATAGCAAAACGACATTCTCACCGTTGCTTTTGATTCATTATTTTCTTCGCCTTTCTGAGACCTTCTAGGGGTAAGTACGGACATGTGTTTTACTGACTCTGTAATGTCGCTTCATAGGGCCAAGCTGTCTGGTGTCTCTTCTGAACTCAATGAAAGCCGGTCATGTAGGAGGGATCATGCTCTGTGTGTATCCCAGGACACGCTTTGAATGGGCCTGACAGAGACAAGACATCCCTGGTGGATTGTTCCTGGGTTCCAGCCGTTCGCTTTGATGCGATGACATTGCCACCAGGCCTGAAGGTGTATTTATTGGTCTCAAACTGTTGGTCTTGGCATTGTACTGCCAATACCAGAGCTACTGAGGCAACTTCCAGAGGCAGACTGAGTTCAATTATATAAGAGCGGGAAATACTATCACCTCACACTTTTTCTGCATAGTCATACACATACTGTACGAGAGCCCAAAAATAGATCTTTAGTTCATCTGTGGCATTCGGAGCCCACAACGTTGAATCACATCCTCACAGAATCACATTCTCACCGGGTAAAAGCGCACACACTCTGGTGCACACACTCACATATGCGCCCAGACACGCACACACGCTGCTCCTCTCTCGTCTTCAACCGCTCTCTAGAGTCAGTGTCTGACTAACAGTCAATCTAAACAGTGTGGACAGCCAGTTTAATTGATGCCTGGGCAAAGGAGCAAGCAACACTTTAGCAAGATGTTGGGGTGTACATGAAAGGTTCTGAGGGTGCCTCCGAGGCCTTCTCCCTTCTCTCTCATCCCTCCAACCACCTCGATCGATAACTTTTCTTCCCTGTCATCTTCTCTGCTATAAAAAAGCGAACAGACTAAAGCTATACTAAAGCTGCTGGAAGACATATGTGGTAGCCTGAATATATCAGATGATTTCTGTGTGAGAGGGGCTGCATTGGTTTTTATTGTCCGAGACCATGTGCATTTTTTAAACTCCATCCCTGTTTTCACAACAATGAGCCATCGGCCACAATCAATACTCCTCCTCTTCACGATGGAACCCATTCCTCCCCAACATTTCCAAGTTTTGGCTTAAAAGCACTTTTATTGTTAGACGCACAACCACTTCAGTGCCTGGTTATTCCTGAACACAGTATGTGTGCTGCACTTTGCTCTTTTTTCCCACTCAATTTCCAAGTAGTACTTGCATACAAAAGTAGGAATGAACTTCCTAAACAAGCTAAAGCAAACTCAAAACAGGATGTCTATACCTCACTAAAACAGCAAAATCCCACGGCAGTCCTCGATAAGCAGCCGTACCCAGAAGATGAAAGCCTCTCTGCTTCTGTCCGGCTCTATTCACCATTGCAAGGCCTGAGCAGCTGTGCACCTGTCTTAGCGGCACTTGTTCCATCCTTTACGGGTTCTTTTATAACAGGTAATTTGGCAGCAATTGTAGAAATAATACCCTCCTCCCATTGTCCCAGCTGGGCAATTACATGGGCGCTAAGACCTAGTCCTGTCTGGCAAGTGAAACCCCAAAGCACGCATTTGGGTTTGGTGGACCCTGGTTGCCTGTTTCTGGCTTTATGAGCGTCTCGTCTCTCCCTTGGCCTCCAAAGGACACCAGGGACAAAAGCCATCTCAGGTAATTTAAAACCTGATGTCTAGTGCATGTCCACTCTCTCTCGTCCCGGCCGCACCACCAATGCGAGCCACGTCCCTAAGAATCCCGCTAAGCCCATTTGGGACTGATGGGCCCACTCCAGCCGAGCACTTATTTTTTCCACTTTTGTTTTTCTGGGGGAGACTGCGAGGCGTTGAGGAACCCAGCTCTGTCAGGAAAGGCTGCTTGAGGAAAATGTTTAGAATTGGGATAGCTTTAAAAAGGGTTATTTCAAACGTGGTCAATCTCCGTGTTATCATCAAACAGCCTCACAATGCTATTCTCTCATTTGGTCCCTCTTGTTCTACGTAGCTGGGACACTTCCCTGGTTAATGGCTTCCCATGGGGAGGATAGATGTGTGTCAGGCGTGTATTGCCCCAGCTTGCTCCGGCGCCAGATAGCAGCCTGGTCCCGGAAATTAGAAAGAAGCTAGAAACCCCCTGGGGGGAATTGGATCTATCAATCTTTGAATCGATGTGTTTATGACTCATGAGACACTGTGATAAACTGTGTCTTGTGCGTGCCCACAGATACTCTGTCTAAAAGTTATAACTTTGGAAAAAAAAACAAAAAAAAAACAAGACAGGCGTTTTATACCCTACACTTCACACCACACTTACATATATCAAAATGTGCTCTGGCATGAAATCATAGTGGTTCTAGTGGTCTAGGATGGATCCAACTGTGCTAGACTCGATGGTAGAACCAGGCTGTGGCAGAAGGCCCCAAATGTTTTGTTCAATTTGTAAGTTATCAAGAAAAGGTCTTTAAATGGACAGGGTGTTGGATGCCAATCAGTAGCTTCCATAGCCAAAAAGTCAAAAATATGCCCTCTGAGGTGGTGCGTTCTATTTTCTCAAGGGAGGATACTGTGGACATGGGCCTTTACAGTATATAAGAATCAGTGATTGAGAAAGATAAATAAAATAAATATCTAAGTGTCGACACCTGCAGTCATTATTCGGCACTGTGAAGTTAAACACATTCGACAGCTTAGGTAGCCTTTGGGAAGACATCTAGTCAGTGGACACTGATAAGGGTCTGGTCAAGATACTGACTGCACTTATCCTTCGACTGACGCAAACAAGCCTATTTCAGCATGCCTGTCACTACATGCCAGTATAAACTGAAACTTTGAGTCAATGGTCATGTAAAATAAGTATTATTCTCTCTCTTTTAGACTCTTGTTTTTTAAAGGCTTGCGTGTCATTGGTGAAGGTGGAGGTGTAAACACTTTCCAGGGTGAGGGAAGTGAAGTGGAGGTGTAAACCCTTACCAGAGAAAGAGAGGTGAAGGTGGAGGTGTAAACCCTTTCCAGGGTGAGAGAGGTGAAGGTGGAGGTGTAAACCCTTACCAGGGTGAGGGAGGTGAGGGGGGAGGTGTAAACCCTTACCAGGGTGAGGGAGGTGAGGGGGGAGGTGTAAACCCTTACCAGGTTGAGGGAGGTGAAGGAGGAGGTGTAAACCCTTACCAGGGTGAGTGAGGTGAAGGGGGAGGTATAAACCCTTACCAGGGTGAGGTGAAGGGAGAGGTGTAAACCCTTACCAGGGTGAGTGAGGTGAAGGGGGAGGTGTCATGTGCTGCCAGATTTGACAGGACCTTCGTCAGCCAGAACGGTGGGCCCACAGTGTTGGTCATGAACTGAAGTCCGACTGACAGCCATTAGGTCAGTGAGGTCAGGATAATCAAAATAATTTGGGAGAACAACATGTGAGAGGGATCCCAAGAGGATAACGGAATGTGAGAGGCCATGACTTAAACTGAAATTCCACCAGCTATGCAGAGACACCGTATAGCTGTGTCCCTCAAAATGACAAGACCACTGTCTCTATTGTCCTCCCACTCAGGGATCGGCCTCTGTACTGTCACCCCCATAATTATTGGCACCTTTTATGAAGATAATAAAAGGCTATTAAAAGACAAGTGAGCTTTATTACAAATGATGCAAATTCATACATACATCAATTATTTAAGGATCATTTCCAGATCATTACCATTCCCACAAAGGAAGTTGTAGAACAGACTGCGACTAGAAGAACCAAGGTTTACGGCTAGAAGAACCAAGGTTTACGGCTAGAAGAACCAAGGTTTACGGCTAGAAGAACCAAGGTTTACGGCTAGAAGAACCAAGATTTACGGCTAGAAGAGTATCAGCTTCCTGGAAAAGGCAACCAGGTTTTTATACATAATGCCATTGACAGGGGCACTTGGACTAGTAGATATTTATATCCCTGTGAAAAGGTCACGAAAGGTCACAACGATGCTTAAGACTGAGCTCTACCTCTCAAACATCTCAGACGGTTTTGGAAAAATATTTTTTCATGACGTTAATTAATGCGCCCACACCACTTTGTTTTTGGGGTACAGCCACACAACTGCTATACAGAAAAGCTGTAAGTAATTACAGTTCTATTTAATGTAAATGAGGAAACCCTGGGCAGTTACTTTAAATGTGTTTCATTAGAGATAACTGCAGTAGTTGTGGATGTCTGAACTTATGGGACTCGCCTGTCACTTTCAATGACACCAACTGACTAGCTATTATTACAGCTAACAATATCATAATAATACACTTTGACACAGCTCAGTCTATGGCTGCTCTGAAGCGGTATCAGCTGACAGTTTGAGATTGCAGGTACATACAGCATCAATTGTACTGAACATTCTGGAATAAATCTCTTGTATCTTTTAAATACAAATTCGTTTTTTCATCCAACACATTCACTGTAATTTTTCTTCACATTTTAAAAGCATAGAGACCAGGAACTGGCCCATCCCTGTTCTCCTAAAAATGTTTCAATCTATTCCAACATAAGTTCTCTGCATGATCTGCCAACAGTTTTCTGAAAGCCGCAGGAGACTACCTCTCAGAACATATAATTGTTGAAACATTGACCGGAGCGTTCGACTATTCATGACTTTATTATTTCTCCATCAATAAGGGTAAGAATCTAAAAGGCATTACGCTGAGAGGTGACCCATGGTTTCAACGTAGGCCCATTGACCCGAACAGCAGAAGTAATTAATCATATTATGCTCATATCGAGCTTCTCGCAGACGCTGGCAGACCCAGGCAAAGATCCATTCACTTTATGAACTAGGGGGGCCACTCGCTCGATACTACCCATCACCTCCTCTCACCCGCTACCTCCCAGCTGGGAGATCCACTTGATCAGCTGAGTGGACATCCTACTAATGGAATGGTAGCAGTGGGGAACACGACCCACAGGAGAATGGACAACAGGCAGAGACACAAGGAGAACAGCAACCCATTTCCCTACAGATGGACAACACAGACAGACAGTAGAGATACACTGCAAATAGCCTTCCAGTTCTAGAAGCCCCAGCACTGTCACTGGCTTTACCATTTCCAATGCCTTTTTTAGCCCTCCCCAGCCTCCATCCATCGGGAGGAGGAAACCCATTCAGCCAAATCTACATAATGTTGTCTGCCACTGATTTGGTCTCCTTGAATCAAAGTAGCGCTCTAGGGTCGAGCTGAACTCATTAAGTCCAGCAAGTCATCAGGGTACCAGGGCAAATCACAGAGCCATGGAAGAGAACGACAGATAAGGACTAGCAAGGAGGTCCGAATTTACCAACAACTCTGTTGATAAAGACATTGTGTTTTATTAAGTGTTTGACATCTGTATCAATTGTTTAAACAGCAAAATATGAAAGTAGTAAACGCAACGGATTAAACGGGTGTGAAAAAGGGCAACCCTGTTGTTACAGAGCAAAACGAAAGTCTCACCGCTCGGTGAGACTATCACAAAACGCAGAGGTTGCAGCGGCGCGCTGCTCTAATCATTAGCATGTCGGCGCAACATGAACAGCGAAGCACCAGGTAAGGGGAGGAAGTGAAGTCAGATGGAACGTTTTCCGGCACAAGCCGCTAAGGAGACGTGATGGATGGCGGACAGGCTTCCTCCTCTCGCCACCGCTGGATGATGATGGATGAGATGGCCAGGCGAAGAGGAGATCCGCCACTACGTCTCCCTCGTTCTCCATCGTTCACTGTCTCCGTCTTCCAGGCTCTGTCATGAACTCCCTTTCACTCCATAATTATACCAGATCAGACAGACAGTCTCTACAACCTCTTCGTCACTCAATTAGTCCGGACTAGGGATCCTCGCTGAGAAAAGGTGTGAAGAGAGCGGTGAAGTGCATTAACAGTAGAGCTAATTAAAATAGTTGATTGTTAGATGGTGGCGCACAGGAACACTGACAGAGGATGCCTCTGTGCATTGTGGGCCAAGTGAAAGCACAGGGAGAGAACGGGCCATCCACTTTATGCCCAGAAACGGACCAGAACATGCTGTAAACTGCCAAAGTGTGGCGCGCCGGTACTGTGTAGAGCGTAGCATGACAGAAAACAGCTGGGATCCGGATTTGCACAAACAAGGGACAAAACATCCACGGTTCCTTTACACTCCATGTAGTAGAAAACGAGCATCATTCCCCTTTTACGTATTGTTTTTTTTGTTTTTTTTTATTAATACCGTACACCTGCGGTCATGACATGCATGACAACAGAATGCGAGGAAACGGTCCGCAACCGATATATGGGCAGATAAGATAAAAACATAAAAAAGGCATTTCAAATCAGTGCGTAGGGTCCTGGGTAATTGAACCACGGTTTCAATGTGGTTTGGGACTTAACTTCCTGGCCCTGAGCCAGGTGTTCCAGTTGTACTAAAGGTGGTTACTAGCCTCCATGTACAGTCAGAGAGTATACAAAACCACACAGCTAAGGGACGTTCAGTGAGGGTCCACAGCTGTCTGATGAAATACACGACGGCGCCTTCAAACCCTGGACTTCAGAGTCAGACAGGGAAGTCTACTCGCGGCTAGCCTGCTGGAGGTGGTTTGGTCTATGCATATCCGCTCACAGATCTCACAGGGGCCTCTTGGATGAGGTCCAGTTTCACAGGGCTGACACCTCACTCGGTGCAGTCTTGCTGAGAAACACACCAAAGAATACGGTAGTTTTGAAACTGCTGTAAATGTTCAGTAACTGCAGTCAACTGCGATATCTTGGACGCAGTATTTGCAGAAAACTGCAGTGTACTGTGCCCTGTAAACCTTTAATTACAGTTGTACCGTGCTCTAACTGCAGTCATATTTAAAGAGGGGGAAGGCTAGCTTCTTTCATGCCCTGCTACTCCCAAATGAGTGTCATTGAGAGTAGAAGATGAGAAAAATATCAATTTGATCAAACTCGCAGACGTGTGACGTGTAAATGTCTCTTTAATGGGTGGTACAGTCTATGACTCACATGGAAAGGGAGACTAATTATCTGTTAAATGAAAAGAACAATAAATCCTGTTCCACGGCTCATTCATCCCAGACTTCATCTTTCCTCTCTCCTCTGCCTTCCCCTCGCTTGCTGTCTTCCCTCTCCCATATTCTGTCAAACCAACACATGGTGACAGTTCAATTACCTTTTTAATGGATTAAGATTTTGTAGCATTAGAGTCTAGTGTGCTGAACTTGAGTTCCTTAGTTACTGAACCCTCACTAGTTTTACGGAGACTTGAAGGAGAGGGTGTTCTAAACACAATGGTTTTCTTTACTGCTAAGAAAATGGAACGCACAGAAAACAAAATGTGTGCATTCCTGACAGATTCAGTTTACAAAAGAAAATTCTGACATGAATATTTTCGAGATGGCAAGGGAATTCTGGGCAAAGGAATGCAGAAGAAAAAACTGATGAACACATTAATGCCACTTAGTCTCCATTTGGGCCTGAGGATGTTCTCTAATTTTGTAAAAAAAATGAGATAGTATTTATCTATTCAGTAACGTCATTCATTTTCAGATTTGCATTTTCTTCCCTATTAGGTAATGATTTAAGACGCTAGTTCATTTTGACCTTTCCTTAACCCATATATTTTAAATAAAAATGAAGATTTAAAAGGCTGCTTTTTGAAAAAGGAACATACTGTTCCATCAGGCCTGTATCTGCCACTGAGGACACTGAGGTCATGTCCTCTATCTTTGTCAATTTTGTAGAGATCAAGAACACCGCCTGCATGCATGATTGCTGTCAATATGACTTGTATTGGTAAAGTAAGGGTATAGTGTTAGCACTCGAGGGTGTCATAAGTCTTCCAGTGTGTGCGTAGAAATGGAATGGTTCCAATGTTCTTTTCCTGAAGAGCAGTGTTAGCTATTGCCTGGACAGATAGTAAGATTGTGTTTAGACAGGTGAACTCGTTTTACATACAAGAGCTAATGAAGGTACATGACTTCCGTGAAACCCGGGACTGAACATCATTGACAGTGGATAAAACCAATAAATGTGGGTACTACCTCAGAGAGTTTGACACTAGCAAGAAAAAAAGGCTCCCCTGAGTCATCCCTCCCATGGTCTAGAGGCAAAGTCAGGTAAGGTAAAAATTGAGATTTTTTTTTGTTATTTGACAATAGCTTATGTAACCATCTCTATGTCATTCTGTCTCTAGATATAATCTAAATTCTTGTGATATTTATATATCTTCTAAGCAATCTGGCTTGGCTGGCTGGTTTGTTGGCTAGCTAATGTTAGCTAACATGTTGAACCCAATTGGCATAACTGAAAACTTTGTCATATTGTTTAATTTCCTAATATAAAGTGATTAGGATCCTGGTTAGTATCCAAGCTACACAAACCTTGTAGCTGACAGCAGTGATAACGAACTAGCAACATTTACAGTTAGTCTCAATCCATGAAATCTTGACTGTCGACTGTATGCCAGTGAAATACAAGGGTATAATGATGTATTGTAAAAGAGTTCCCTTAACATTGATATTTTGCTTGACCTTGAGTTTCTTTTCTTGACTGACAAAGAGGAAAATGGAAAGATACAGGCAAAGCTAAACTTTTGGAAGGCAAGAGACAGAAGAGAGACAGAAAAAAAATCAGAAGGTGAGATGGAGGAGAGGGAAATTGCAGATATTGCCCAGGAAGAGACACCTGTAGCCTTGAGAATTCAATCATGCTCTAACTTACTTTCCTAGATCAGTGGAACCTGAATGGACCAATAGGTTTAGCCAACACAATAATTTGCTTTGGTCAGAACTGCTTCTATATGTTAATAAAGAGGTTAGATTGCATGGGAATTTGTGAAAAGGGCTTTACAGACCAAAAGGTCTAGAATAGGTGTAAAATACCTTTAAACCTTTGTGTTGAGAATGTGGGTATTTTTATAAAACAGATATCAGATAATTACATATACATTCTCTTCTTGATGCACTTTTTATTCTAAAAAGGTAAAAATCTACATTTGTACTCACGCAGAGATCATGTACACGACTTAGCCAACATACTTTCAAAGTGACTATAATATTACATTTTTGCTCTCAACGCTAAAAAAATTACATTGGAATTTAAAATATTCTTTGGGGGGTTCCTACGACTCATTACTCCTATACCCCTAGATATGGCCTTCAATCATATTTTCAAATTAAAGTACTTTTTATGTAAAACCACCAGGTCAGACTTGAATAAAGGCACACTACAAATTATACTACTGATTGTATTCAGAAGCAGCAGAGGATATTTCCACAAACAAACCTTTCCAGTGGAGGAAACAGAAAATGTGGACCTACTCACTTTCATGATTTCACTAATGGTATTGTATTGCATGTGTTTATAGACCCTTTAATAAAAAAAAACAAGACATGAGCGAGAAGGCAGCCATTCAGCTTTTACGACAACAAACCGCATGCTAAAGAGAAGTTTGGCAAGAACTTCTATTGCACTGGTGTTTTCCAGAAACTGTTGCACTTTGCTTTTTGGTCCAGGGGCCTTTTCTCTTCTTCAATCCAGCTCTTCCTTCGCGAAAAAAATGAGACACAAACAAACAAGACGCACCACCAACGCTGCCTGGCTTCCCCAACTCGGCCAGGGCCGCCCCCGTTGCCCTGACAGCAGAAGACATGATGGATGTTTATTTTTGTCCAAACTGAATCACTATGTCGCCATGGCTCAATATTGCCAAGGCTTGAAAGATGATTTATTCGCAGCCCGTTTCCATTCTATTAGCCTTCTGGCAAAAGGGGCAGGGGCACGCCAGGGGTGCACCAATCTGAATGAAAGAAGAGCCTGTTCACGTGATGTAGATGGAGCGGGTAGAGGGGTTGGGCTAGCATCTTGCTGAACCTCTCTTCAGCCTCTTTTATACTGAAAAGTCGCCACCGCAGGGCAGCAGGCAGGCAGACGGCACTCCACTGCTCCCAGACTGGCTGACAAGCCATTGTTTAGTCCACCACCTAGCATCAAGCAAACCACAGAAAGCAGGAAATGGGAGGTGAAAGAGAGAGAGCATGAGCAAAAGCGCAAGACTGAGTGAGTGAGTGAGTGAGAGAGAGAAGAAAAAAAGAGCGAGATAGAGAGGGGGTGGAAAGAGAAAGCAGCATTAAGACAGCTCTCCGTCTGCCTCGCCGCAGGTTCCCGGGCCTAATTTGTCCAAACCTGGGAGGTTATGATGCCAACAATTACTCCGAGGAATATGCCTCTCCAGAAGGGAAGCATATTGCGTTTGATCTCTTAAAATCAGGGAGGTAAACAACAACATTAAAAGGGCTTTGTAGTTTGGTTTGGAGAGAAAAAAACCCCAGTGGACACTTATGTAAGAAACTGAGAATATTTCTAGGTTGAATACTAGTGGAGGCCTGCCTCTGTCGTGACAGACACTCTGTCGTGACAGACACTCTGTCGTGACAGACACTCTGTCGTGACACTTCCATCCGATTGTCCAACAAATCACTTAAAAAAGGGTTATTTCGTTCAGATGGTGGAATCACCTGGACTTGTGCGCAGCGTCCTAGCACCTTTCAACTTTTCTTCAAATCCTTAAGGGTAGAAAAACTACTGTATCTCAATAAGGTCATCAGAGTGAGCAAAACAGCACCTCCCGGTCTTCCTAAATGTTTCACTTGTAATGGATGCCTTCTGGCCAAAAAGACTATGACATGGGCTACTAAAACAAAAGGGGCGCTGCTCTGTATGATTCTATAAACTGTTTTGCTATAAGCCTGCGTTTGCCAATACCATGGAGATGCCTGGTGTGAATGAAAAAAGGCCCAATACACATACACACACATGAATCAATCAGGCCCTGTTATTCCGAATAAACAGTGACTTGACCTGACCCGACCTCAGTCATTCACAGGGCTTCCATCTTTAAAGCAGCGTTTTCACAAAGCACCATCAAAGGCCTCACAGAGTAGCTCTAAACATGAGTCTGCTAAATGACAAACACTTATCTGGGTCTGGGTTATACAGTTAAAGAAAAAAGGGGGAAAGTAGACACAAAATCAAGACACTTCCATTTTCCATTTGACTGCTGTGGTCAGGGTCTGAGGAGAAATGTGTGGTGTTGATGTGATGTTCCAGTCAAATCTAAGCATCTGAGCAGCAGAATACATCCTCCTGAGGCCTTGGTCTTGGCCTGTCCCTATTCTGCATGTACAGAGCTCTGCAAGCAGTCATGGCCCTATAGCAACCTTCCAAACATGGACTCCATTACAGTACTGGCAGATTGCCTGGGTGTGGTTAGGCCTATTCCCTCCTCTCCCTCTCTCTAGTCAGATGAATAGGCAGAAATGTAACGCACAAAAAAAAATCCATACATATATAACGGTTTCTGGGGTTTAGCGACATTAGCTGTAACAGTAAATAGCTTAAATCCCTAATATCCTTCATAATCCTAGCTGCGTGTTGAATTGGCAATAACTGTCGCCTAGGCAGCCCACTCTGCAGCTTGAGAAATCTGCCAAACCTGAGCGCGAGTTGTCGACGGAATTAATTAAATTGTCATGTAGGAAGCCAGGAAACGCGGAGGCAGTGGGGAAACTCGCGCGCTACACATCCACACAGCGCGGATCGACGCGAAACAATGACAATGTAAACAGAACAGCACGTCCGCCCGCCAATTTACACCACAGACTGACTCGGCTTGTTATAACTGTTGCTACGCTCAGACAACGTAAATGGGAAGTGCTTGTTAGCTGGAAGACGGTTAACTCCTCCTGACCCATTTTCCTCTGATGAGCCTGAGTGATGTGCTAAAAGACCACCCTTTATTCCTGATAGACCATGATGCGGAGCAGCACTCTGCTTTTACCCACTTCTGCATGTTAATAGAATCCCCCTTCTCTTGTTGGCTCTGTGCTCAATCAAGAGCTAAAGCTCAGGGCAACATCTTGCCTATCCAGAGGATTACAGAGACAGATTTATGAAGGGAAAAGCAGCTTTGGGTAGAAATATCATTATTGCTTCGAGAGCCTTCTTGTAAATTGTTAGATTGGTGAAGTTGAATGTCAGTCAGTGGAGACAGTAGCCTTGTTTTTTTTTCTTGATGGAAAATAACACCACAATTCACATTTTTATTTGAACAGGTAATCCTTTTTAGAGGAGTTGGGTAGGGCTTGTATATTGTACACAAATCAGTTTAATATGCTCAGAACCATTTCATACTGGTACAATACACTGATTAATCCTAATTAAGCCATAACGAAGAACCACAAAGATTAATACATATTAGGCTTCGCCAATGATTATTGTTATTATTAACATCATCATCAACTGTTATTAAATGGGATTTGTATAATCATTTATTTACACTAATAGAAGTTCACCATCGTACAAATCAACTATTAGGAGCGCATTTTAATCTTTGAAATACCCGATGCATATTCCGCAGCGTTGCATATTTAACACTTGAGTTGAGGTCAGGCTCAGGGGTCATGGCGTCAAGCGTTAAGCCGAGGTCACGCATAGTTTGTGTATGTTATCCGAGCCCCGAGGGAAGGCAGCAGGAAGATTCCAGAGTCAGGACACACACACACACACACACACACACACACACACACACACACACACACACACACACACACACACACACACACACACACACACACACAC
>JACXGI010015186.1:0-17812 GCA_016801175.1 Esox masquinongy
GTGTGTGTGTGTGTGTGTGTGTGTGTGTGTGTGTGTGTGTGTGTGTGTGTGTGTGTGTGTGTGTGTGTGTGTGTGTGTGTGTGTCTCCCCGTCCCCTATATGGCTGTGGGTGAAGATAAAGAGCCAGGTAGAGGCTGGATCGAATTAACACTCCTCTTAGACCTCAACAGTCATCACCTCAGCCCAGGTAAGTGTGTCTCACTTTATAAATTTAAATGAATCCATATTCACTACAAACTTTATTGGTATAGTCATATTTATACCTGTTGTGCTATAAACACCCCCCCAGGACAAAAACATCTTTAAACAAAATTATACTCCATTTACATTAATATTGTGACTGACGCAGGTCGCATTTGATTCTAATTTGCCACCAAAGCTCTGATGGCAGAGAACCAGACCAATTGTTTGATTTAACTGATACATTCTAATTATTGAAGTGTCTTCATCTGTAAGAAGGAAGGGGAATTTAGGATTAACATCTGACACTGGTGTCTGAAGTCCCTGCATTTAAGCAGAGAATTTTACCAAGTGAATGAGTGATTATCGTATTTCTGTAGAGCTAAAATGGCAACTTATTGATCCCTTAATATTTGTATTAGTGTTACTCCTAGAGGGATCTTAGAATCCTGGCCTCAGATACCGTAGTTAATGAGTGCAATTTGGGCCCGGGCTTGGTCTTATCAAAAGTGTGTTGCCTTTCCTCATGGGGACGTTCACATGCCTGTGTACAGTTGTAAAAGCAAAACAACGACTGCTATAAGAAAAGCACAAACTGCAATAAGGAAGAACATGGTCAATTTGGCCATAAAAATAAGGCTTTGTGCCTTGGTCTCCTATTTCCGCAAAGCCAGCAAGCTCCTGGAGCAGAGGGCATAAAACACTACTGTGTAGACCTCAATCCCATTAAATATAAGTGTATCTCTCTGTCTAGAGGAGTCTTTCTGAGGCTATTAAATGCTATGCTAGGACACTGGCCATAAAAACTAGGCTTGGACACTTAATCCACTGGATTTGAGTCTTGATAGCGCTGACTCAATCTCTGCTACTGAAGAACAGTGAGTAGAAAGATTGAGATTAGACTAATTGACTTAAACAGTTACACAGATGACACTAACAACTCTAGTAATAAAACATAAATGCATGCGGATGACTAGACCAAAGGTGTGTGTTCCAGTCTATTTTCATCATATTCATTGATTTGTATAGTGCCTATTAAACGGCATTAACATTATAGAAGTAAAATATAGAGTTCAGGTAATTTCCCTACTTTTCCCCCAGTCTATTTTGGAATACTCTTTGCATTCAAATGCTTCGTCTAACACATTGTTCAATTTATGCAAAATGTATTTTGTATTTAGTTGTGAATCAGTAGTTTTTAAGCGACAGCAACTCAGTTAGTTCATATTACAAGAACATTTAGATTAGTAAATTATATTCCCATAGCAAAATCTGTCAAATGGCTTCAAACTGCAACTTTTTGTCTATGCCCCAAGCAAAATGTTTTAGAATTACAATAATTAAGCTTTAAAACTATCACATTTTCATGTTGTTCATGGCAGAATTAGTGCAATTGCAGGGAATTACCTGCAATTACAGGGAAAAAATTATTTTTTTCTTCTTTGCTGCCAAGAGGGATCTCAGAAAAAATATTTTGCCCACAAAGTATAGGTAGGGAAGATACTTACTGCTGGCCCCTCTTGCCTGTGAAAGAAAAAAGTTCAGAAAGAAATCTGCAACAATTTACAGTTGTGAGAAAAAGTATGTGAATCCCTTTGAATGACCTTCATACCTGTAAAAATGGCTCCCAAAATGGCCTGATCTTCATCGAATTCATGACAATAGGTGAACACAATGCGATTTTGCAAACACACAACATGTTTTAATTTTGCATGTCCTCGTTGAACACACTGGTCATACATAAACAGTACAGTGTAACTGGGAGTCACACAGGGAATGGACAAATGCTGTGGGCTCAGGGCATTAGAGGAGGTGAGGGGAAAAATTGAAAGACAAAACGCTCTCTATATACAGGTGGCCGCGTCATCTCCGGGGCGGCCTATAGGTGGAGGTTTTGAGTGTGGCCGATCATAGTGTCGGAGGCCTCTCTGCCCATCTTCTCCTGCCTATCGTCCTCCTTCCCCAGCACCTGCGTCATTGGGACAGGGCAGCATCGTGAGCAACATGGCCCTGCTGGCTGCTTCTGGGTGTTTCCCGAACCTGCCAGCTTTCTCCCTTTGGGGTGCTGGTGCAGCAGGCGGGGGCGCGTTCGCTCCACGACAGGCTGGGAAAAGCATGCGACCCTCTTGGGTGATGGCTTATTCCAAAGTGGGTAATTGGAGTCAGGTGTTCCAATTGAAGACATGACATTCAGGTGTGGATTAGAGGTGTCCTGTCACATAAAACCCCCACAAGTTTTGGTTACTGCTGTGGAATTGGGTTCCACCCCTTCCCCACCTGTGTGTGCTGTTTGGCCGACGTGTTCAATGAAGACATGCGAAAGCACACATTCTGTTTGTTCTTTGTTAAATCACACTGTGCTCATTTATAGTTACTTCGATGACGATGAGACAATATTTTAGGAGTTATCCCTGCAGGTAAGCAGGAATTTCAAAAGGGTTAACAAATATTTCCTCACAACTGCACATTGCCTGAGGTTGAAATTACTGCTACTATTTAGATGGTAGTAAAGAGAGAGATGACTGCTACCGTTAACATGGTGGTACTTAGAGAGATGACTGCTACCGTTAACATGGTGGTACTTAGAAAGATGACTGCTACCGTTAACATGGTGGTACTTAGAGAGATGACTGCTACCGTTAACATGGTGGTACTTAGAGATGACTGCTACACTGAGTGTAAAATGTTGCTAACTTGTTTCTTTCAGGAAATAGAAACAATCAAAATCAAACATGTGTTGCTCCGGGTTTCTCAAGATAATGATGTTCATCTTTAATGGAGCCATATTTGTAAGTTTAAACATTTAATCATATGACATTAAACTATACCCCATCTTCCATATCCATATTCCATTTGTATACGTTTCATTTAAAAAAGTAAACTGAACCAATGGGATTGACAAAAGGACCTCTAGGCCTAAGTTTGTGTCGTTGTTCCTGTTCCGGAATGATCAATGTCCATACAGCCACCATGCTGCACCTCAAGTCACCAATCAGGATTTCTAACAACTATGATATTTGCAAGGTCATTTGTGTTTGAGATTGCTTTCACACCTAGCTTGTTTAGTCTGGTTCAAACAAACCCTGGAACACTTACCAATTTTATTTCGATTCGGGGAGGTGAATGAACCCACAATACAGTGTATTGTGGGTTGAATTGGTTATGTTACTGGGTTAGTAACAACAGCTAGCTACAATATGAAGAGTCTGTGGTCGATTCATAACTAGCCATGTCCCTAGCTAATAATGTTCAGAAGACAGAACCTTTATACAGTTTTGATTTGTTGTATACTCCTATGGCTGATATATATTTTTATTACCCAAATTTGTCATTTCAATTGGCTTTCCATTGAGAGGGTCACGTGTTGTTTTGCATCAGAAGTACCAGTAACTTTTGTAAATGCTTCAGTCAACATAACATCCCGACCAGGCTGTGACATTCAGTACCTCTGAAAGACCTTAGGGGAACGTCATGAATGTACCTATCACAGCCTGGTCGGGATGTTATATTCAGTACCTTTGTAAGACCTTAGGGGAACGTTACAAAATGTCTCAGTTACGTTTATTGTACTTTTGTGAAAACATTATTTTAAGTCATCCTCATAACATTACTTACAGTATCAATATGGGATGTAATCGTGTCTGTTCAGGCAACATTTATAACGTTACTAAATAACGTCATTAGGCCTTACAGAGGCCCCCACATTTCTACATTCTGAATAGACTTGGGACGTAACTTTTTTTTGTCAGCTGACACCACAGGTACGTACAGACGACATTTAACAAGTACGTAACCATGACTTTGTGGAGACTAAAAAAACGCTGAGGTCACATCCTGGAATGTAATTTTGTTAGCTGGGCGCAAATTATTTGGGGTCAAAAAAGTAACGTTGCCTAGGTTAAGACATTTTGTAATCATGTCCAGTCCAAGTGTTTTATAATACGGACAAAATTTCCCCCAAATACTCACCCTTTTCTACGATTCACTGCAAGGCTCTGTAACGGTGCCCTTCGTCAACGCCCAGCCAACACTAAAACCGAAGCCTCCCCCTTCCTCTCTCCCACCTCCCTCAGTTGGCGGGCGTGGCCATCCTGGCTGTGGGGGTGTGGGTAAAGGTGGACAGTGAGTCTTTGTTCGGCCTGATAGAAAACATAGAGGACGCCCCGGCCGAACTCTCCCAGCTGGCCAATGTGGCCTACCTGCTCATTGGGGTTGGAGCAGTCCTGCTGATCATGGGCTTCCTAGGATGCTGTGGAGCCATGAAGGAGTCCAGGTGCATGCTGATGCTGGTGAGTCACCTTTGACCTCTGAATATAGGTTGGTTTATTTTAGACTTTTTAAAGATTCTTAGCTGTTCCATTTTTCTTTTCATTCTTTGACAAAATGGTCTGTTTTTTGTTATCAAACCCTTAAAAACTGGATGGTTCTCTATCACTCTTTTGTCCCAGTTCTTTATTATCATCCTGATCATATTCATCGCCGAGGTGGCTGGGTGTATCGTGATATTTGTCTTTCAACCACTGGTAGGTTACATCAATGCAAATGATGTTTAAAACATCGGTATTTTCTATAATATTTGTTAAAAAAAAATACTGTTTTTTTGTTGTTCAATTGCAGAAGCAAGAAAGGAATTCTGGTTCTGAATCTGTTTTGGGTTTTCTGTTTTGTTTGTTTTAGGCAGAGGGAATTCTTGAGGGCCTTGGCGACAAGGTTGTTGTGAGCATCAAAAAAGGCTATGGGGATGATGAGAGCCTGACAGCCCTTTGGAATGGTACTATGAATGAGGTATACTTTATTCATTTATTAGTTCTGCTTCACGCCTATTACATTGTCAGCTTTTGATACATGGAATTGCCTCTTGTTAGCTTCCTTTATAATACTCAAAATATACCTATTATGTTTTATGGACCAATGAGGTGTGCTCAAATATTTGCATATGCTGATGGCTATCTGTGCTTCCCTCTTAGTTCAAATGCTGCGGATACCACAATTTTACAGACTTCAATGGCTCCCCCTATCACAGCACAAGCAAGTCATACCCACCAACGTGTTGCAGTGCAAATGGCCCCTGCGAATTAATAAATGCAGAGAAATCGGTAAGATTAGATATCCTGTAGTTGGTGCATGCCAACATTTTACGCTAAACATTTGACTCTTTTTAAATCCACGATTAAGTCGGCTGTAATGTTGCGGTTTTCTTTCAGAACGTATCCGGCTGCTTTGATATGTTGCTGAGGCTGATTGAGGACAATGCTGTCATTATTGGAGCTGTGGGCTTAGGCATAGCTGCTTTGGAGGTGCAGTATTGTACACCTGTTGATTTACCTAAAATATACAAAGACTATTTAAATGGAAATGGGAATACAAGAGTACACAGTGAGAGTGGAAACAGGTGGTCACTGCAATATCACATAATTCCCATTTTGTGTATATACATATAGATTGCCTTTGGAAAGTATTCAGACCCCTTCACTTTCCGTTTTTTTTTGTTATAGACATCAGTTTTAATGTATTTGTTTTTGTCACAAAGACACACAATACCACATGATGACAAAATGACAAACATATTTTTATAAATTTTGTTGAAAATAAAAAAACTGAAATCTGTCATTTAAGGAAGCATTCAGACCTTTTGCAAGTACACTGTTTGCTCAGATACATCCTGTGTAAATTTAATCAGTCGTGAAATGTCTAGTCCTTGATTGGAGTCCTCCTGTGACAAATTCTATTGATTGGACATGGTGTGTGTGTGTGTGTGTGTGTGTGTGTATAAAAAGTCTATACACCCCTATTAAAATGCCAGGTTCTTGTGATGTAAAAGAATGAGACAAAGATAAATCATGTCAGAACTTTTTCCACCTTTAATGTGACCTATAACGTGAACAATTCAATTGAAAAACAAACTGAAATCTTTGAGGGGGAAAAATAAAGAACTCACAAAAACCTGGTTATTGTTCTTTTACATCACAAAAACCAGGCATTTTCACAGGGGTGTGTAGACTTTTTGTATCCACTGTATGTATGTGTGTATATATATATAATTAAAAGAATGCTTTGTAGTAAAATTATGTCATACGGTCTGATATTTCAAGGGTATGACAGCCTTAGCCAGTATATTGGCCATATACCACACAACTTCCTTATTGCTTACGTGATAGTTAAAATTAGTGCATTATTAAAGGAACAGGGTGCCTTTTGGACCGTCTTGTTGGGTTTACACTTGTGACCTGTGTTTCAGATTGCTGCCATGGTGGTGTCAATGGTGCTCTATCAACAGATCGGTGACAAGTAGCGCTGAGGAACTCCTGACATTCATTACCGACTATGACCACGCCTGTATTATTATCAACGCACCACTTTCTCCAATCACTGGCTGGGGCCATACGCGCTTTGTTCAAAATCCTTACACCACCTTCGGTTTAGGGTGATTTCCTTTGGGACACAATCATCATGTTGGGTTTGAAAAACAATGCATTGATTTTTGAAAATAGCTATCAAAAAACATGTGAGGAAGGAACCTTAATAGTTCGCTCCGGTCATGTTATCCTGATTTCCTTAGATTTAACCTTGGTAGTATATCAACAATACTGTACGTCTGTGCACATACTGTATTCTGGACTCTTATTTATTATGTTAATTATGTAACTGTTTTAAGAAATGTGAGGTATTGTTGCTACAACTGACATATTTTTGCTGTTACTTTAAATGTGTTTAATTGATGTATCTTTTTTGTTAAATAGAAAGTCGTGGAAATTCATCAATCCATTTCCCACGTACAATTTTACCTATTCGTAAGGTTATTATTTGCAGGTTTCTCAATTATTCACCTAAATACAAGCTGGCATCTCTCATATCGTCATTGTTTCCTCAAAATAAAATCAGCAAATAATTTTGTGACCCACACCTCTAATTATGACGTTATAACTACATTGCCCTTGGAAACAAGCGCAATGATATGAAAGTGCGTGTCCCAATGAAAACATATGTTAGAAAGTGTAGTACACGAGTGCAGCACCCTACAACGAAAGGTAAATATGAGACGTTGCCAATGATGCAACGAGGGAATTTGTAAATTATTGACCGGCTGGATTTTGCCAATTCATATCCTGTAGTTGAATCAGACGTTAATCAACGTTAGCGTTAGCTGGATACACGTTTAGCTAATTACCATGATGACATGTATTGTTTTTTTTACTCATAACGGTCATGTGATGTCCGTGCTAGGTGACCATGAATCATTCATTTTGTATTAAAAATGACCATAATTGTCTGAGGAAAATGTATTCTTGATTTCCATAGATTGAACCGGATTGAAATGACCAGTTCATGACATTACAGCTCGGTCAGCCATGTCTAGACTACATCACATGTATGCCTTTTTGAGATACCTGATGATGGTCCTTAGTGGCGTCATATTAGTAAGTGCAGCGCTGAAACGCAATTCAAAGTTGGTGTCAAAACGTGTGATGGAACACATTCTAGTCGTCATTTTTTACAGTCCACAGACCCTGAAAAGCATTTAACTTGGTCTGTCAACTTGATTTTATGGCTGTGTATGTTCATATAAGTTCGGACAGTATAGTACAGTAGTAAGCAATATAGTTTGTAGAAAACAGTAGGGCCTGCCCTACTCTACAGTAGAGCACAGTTATTAACAATTCAATGAAGTGTGTAGAACACAATAGAGTAGAGCATAGGAGTGGATACTAATGCTTTTTTGTGGAGTATAACTCAGGGATCCGTGATTCTGTTACTGAGAGATAATCTTTACATTAACTACTATATGTAGATATTTTCCACCACTAAGTATCATGTCACCCTATTGCAGGGGTCATCAACTCTGGCCCTCCAAGCCAGTTCCACTCCATTATATCATTGCAACCCTCTAATCAGGGACTTATTCATACTTAAGACACCAGGTGGGTCCAATTAATGATGAGGTAGAAAACCAGCAGGCTCCGGCCCTCGTAGGGTAAGAGTTGATGATCCCTGCCCTATTGTGGCTGCAGACGTCTTTGAATCTTAATTCACAGCAGAGAGCTTGAGAAAAAGTGCATGAAAATCATGAAGGACATATTAACAGTTCCATTACCATGATTAGCATCTGTAGTTCTTCCACTTTATCTGTTGTTGTAATATTTGTGTTAGCATACATTTTCAATTCAATGTTTTTTTGTGTGTGTGTGTGTAACCTATTTTAAAGAAAAAATAAAATAACATGCCAAAGTCTAGTTCCTTTGCCGTGAAATCCCCCCCCCCACACACCCATATGAAACACTGACAGAAGTTTGAATACCCCTCAATTCCGGTAAAACTTAACTCTGCGGCATATTCCGATGATCCCGTCTCTTTCCCCCTTCAGACGAGTGGATTGGTTCTCTTTGGTCTGGGCGTGTGCATCAGGTATGGGGCGGCCGCTTTTATCCAGGTGATGGGCTCCTTGGCCGGCCAGCTGGTGACCGTCAGCTATGTGTGCATGGGCGTGGGGACAGTGCTGTGTCTGGTCGGGATTATCGGCTGGGTCGGGGCGTGGAAGGAGAATCGCCGCCTCATCATGCTGGTAAGACAGTGGGGACCTGAGAGGCTGTGCAGTCTATGCTAGGCTTCAATAATCTACATTTCCAAGCCTTGTAATTAACGTTTTATCGCATCCCCTGGCCTCGAACCCTGAGTTTGATGAGTTGAGATGTTCTGTGCTGGTCACAGCAGTCCTTTATGTTGGGGTTAATATCAGTGTTGATTCTAAGCCTCTCGTCTGTCTGACAGTATTTCTGTATCATGTCCACGATGTTTATGGCTGAGGTGGCTGGGGTCATCTTCATGTTGGCGTACCGGGACAAGGTAAGCACGGACAATCCACTCGCCTTCAGTGTCCGCGATGCAACAAAGACACTTCACGAAGCACAGCGGATCCAGTGACAGCTTTACCGTCTGAGCTGCAGCAAATATGTTACACAGTTGTGTCGGCTTAATGAACAGGAACTGATGGAGCGGTGAACGCGTGACTTCCTTTTGTTTCAGGTGGAAGGTGCGATTCGTGGTGCCAGTAAGGAATCTTTACGGACATCCTATTTGGGGCCGACGGCTATCGACCCCATATCAACAGCCTGGAATGCCATCATGGTCCATGTGAGTGGGCTGTGAGAAAACAGGGTTCAACGGCGGTTGGATCTGCCACAGGCCACGAACCAGTGAATTGTTCCATTACGACACAAAGCACTTCTGTGCTTCATGCTTTACTGTACACACGCGCGCGAGAGCTGCCATTGAAATATTTAGGCCTTTCAAAGTTGTCAACTGGTACGAATGAAAGCCAAATTTTCCAGGGGGTAGGAGGCCCTGACACCGTCAACACCCCTCTCTCTCTGTCTCCCGTGTGCAGTACAAGTGCTGCGGCTTCGACAACTCCACGCTGGACTTCACCGACTCCATGTTCAGTGCCCTCACTGGCCTGCTCTACCCAAAGACGTGCTGCGTTTACCAGGAGAGCCCCGCCTGCGACGGCCTGGACACCTCCCAGAGCATTATACACCCTGTGGTAGGGCAGACTCTCCCACACTGTCCTGTGGTCCCTGCTCCCAAGAACGTCTCTTCTAGACAATAACGTGCCTTCTAGTGTCAAAATGAAAGTGCACGTCTGGGTAATTTCCGTCATGAAGGCGATCTCGTCAAAACAACAGAGCTTAGGGAGGCTTGTGATTGAACCTGCGTTGCCGTGTTTTCTTCGTGAGCACAAGAACACGTGTAATGGGACTGTGCCAGGCTGCCCTGGTTACACCGCCACTACACCTGGGACGACTGTTACCCTGGTCACACTACCTTGTCGGCCCAAACACGACTTTGCTTGATTGGATATTTTCTGCCTATTTTTGTCCTATTTGCCACTATTCCAAAAATGCTGGTGGACTAGGCCAGTTACAGCTCAATTTGACTTAGTTCAGTTTTGCTCAATAGTTTGAAAAAAGCATGTTAGTAAGTGAATACATTTCCATACTTTTTCCAGCAGGTGGTGATTTTTAATATTTTTCACCTAGCACCCATAATTGTATGGAGGTCAATGAGACATTTTGATTTCGGCAATAGAAATTCTATGGGGTTATTTCATGTCTGAGGCTTGTTTGATCAAATTTAAGTTTCTTAATTATTAGGATGTTATCAGTGTACTGATAATTGTAGAACAAGTAATTTCCCAACAACTTTGAAAAAAAAAAATATGATATTGGATTTGTACCTGTTAAATATGGAGACAGTTTTGCATTGTCAAAAAAATAGTATAGCATTTTAATCTCTGCTTGAACACAGGCAGTTGTCAACAAAACCTCTAATTACATTTTCAAAGAAAGTATTAAAAAAGTTACGTATAAACCACTAAAACAATAATAGGAGGAGCTTTACATTTTAGCTCTCCACATTTAAAGACACCCATCCTCACTGCTAGGGTGTCACCATCTCAACATTACAATACATTACCTCTGGTAATATTATCTCTTGTAGAAGTAGTAGTGGCCACGTGCTGTGGAGCATCAGATTGTAATGTCCTCTTTATCTACCCGTCACCAGAGCTGTATTACCAAACTAATCACCGTGATCCGTGACCAGAGCGTCGTCTTCGGATCCATCATTTCTGGCATTTTTGTCTCAGAGGTAAGTGTCATTTGAGAGTTGCCCAAAAGTATATGAAAACAGCTGCTCCAAGATATATGATAACGGTTTCCCAAAATGAGAGTTGACGAAACCTATATCGGGGTAACTTAACTGATAGGAAGAGAAACTGTCCGCTAACAGCCAAAGGTGGTTTCCACTGTGCTCATCACCATGTAACTCAAGGCCATATCCAGTAAAGGGACACTGTGAAGCAGAAAGAGTGAAACAAAACTAAACGCTCTCCCTGCAGACGCTCGTCATTATAGCTAGTCTCGTGGTGCAAACCTAATGACCCTCTAACCTGCTAGATGTAAGGCCTGTGCCAAGGTAGAGTACCATGACGGAAACAACACTATCGCTACATGAATAAGCGGTCAAAGTTATGTGTGTTAGAAATGGATGTCTACCCACGTGTTCGTGAAGTGAACAACAACCTGTGGGTTTCTCTGTGACGTACTGAATGTGTGTGTGTGTGTGTGTGTGTCTCTACAGTTAGCGTCCATGATCGTGTCAGTGGTGTTGTATGTCAGATTGGGCAACCTCTACTAATAGACCGGCAGTCAGTCAGAACAGAGCAGGCAGGCTAGCCTGTCTACAGCGAGCCTGTGTCAATAAATATGACTTGCAAATGAAGACTGTGTCCGTAGAATGTGCTTATTGTTATGTTATGAGCTTATCATAGCGTTCATGGCAGGTCTATGGACCTATAATAGGGCAGTTTCCTTTGTATTTTTTTTGAATTGCTGAGTAACAAAAATTACCACACAAAAATACAGATAAAATAACACACAAACCAAAACAAAGTACGGACCACAATATAATAAACACAAAAACAACATTAAAATAATGAAGGGAACCCAACACACAGTATAATAGAACAGATGCTGTGTGCGCATGGATGTGTTTGGATGTCTTTCTCTCGGTCTCTGTGTTTTTCCCTCTGTCTCTTTCTTTCTGTCTCCCTCTATCTCTCTTATTTATGTAAGTGTACACTAGTGAACAGGAAAACTACTCCCTCTTGTGGAAGTCTGATGCCTCAAAGACAGTAGGACAGTGTCAAGCCACAGTCACGAGTCTGGAATCACTGGGTAACACTAAGTTCTAACCAGGCAATAAGGCCACTGTTAGAAAAGGCCATAGTTGGATACAGCCATGCTATATTGGCCATATAGCACAAACCTCAGAGGTGCCTTATTGCCAACAAAAACAGGTTACCAATGTATTTAAAACTGTAAGCGTGTTGGTTGATATGATATGAGGGCGACTATTTTACGTGTTTATACTATGTATTGTCATTTCCAGATGCAAGAGATTACTGTGTCCATTGCGTGACCTACCACGGTATATACCTGCAGCCAATCAGCATCTAGGACCCAAACCACTCAGTTTATAATATAAGTAGATAATATATGCCATTTAACAACTGTTTCATCCAAAGTGACTTCACAGCATACATACATTTTTGAATAGTTGGAAGCAAAGCCACAATCCTGACGTAGTGAGCCCCTTGCTCAGCCATCTGTGCCAAACAGGACATAGGAGTGGTTTTGTGGCTCGACTCGCTCGACAGTTACTGTGGCCAAGTTTCTACCAGATACAACCTGACCGTGGGAAAGTGGCATACAGGGTGGTGATGAGTAAGTGAACGCGTCAATAAACACCTAGCCTGTCCATGGGATTAGCCAGCAGGCCAGACATACGTTGACTGATCCGGCCGCGGGTGAGAGAGCACAGGCCTTTAATGGCATTATGATGGGTCCTCACTTGGAACCGGGGATGTTTACTCACGTGGCATTAAACCATTATGACTTTACCACCCGATTGAATGAAAGCAGCCTTTCTAGCTGGGTAGTTGACATAGGGAGTCTCTAACTCACACCCTCAGGTCAGAACTGTAGGTGAAATGTCACCACCTTCCAAACAATCTGTGGTGAACCTTTTAAGTGTGGTAGCATGCACAGGTGTGATATGCGGGCCATTAGTATGGGAATTATGACTGGTACTGAGGTGTGATGGCTTGTTTGGTCCTTATAAAAGACTGCCACCAACTCTTACACCACTGACTGACAGCAAGGTTTCCCTTCGGAACCTTGAACCACTAAAATACCGACTGATTATTGATTTATTTGCTGGCGAATAGTTGGATTTCACGGGAACGCTAGAAACAAATATCAAAAAAACAAACAAAAAAAAACATATATATATATATATACTTTTTTGATATTTCTGTCTTGTTCTATTTCTGTTTCGAACGAAACATGTCTGTCCTTTTCAACTTTGTGTTTTTTTCCACATTTGCGGCCTTCGCCCTTGCATTTCCATTCCCCTACAACGGCATCCGGGGTGTTCGCAGAAAGGGCGCAAGTCGGGAAATTGAATCTTCCGGTAGCGGACCAATGGGCGAACACGAGCCCATCCGTGGGACTGTCAATGTAGTCAAGCTCAACCCCCATAACCTGGGCCAGTCGGGTCTTTTTAGACGAGGCGGGCTTTCCCCCCGAGAAGCACCCGGTCCCAGGATGCCTTTCCCTGCCTTCTTGGCTATGGGACGCCCTGGTTCTCCTGCGGTCCCTGCCAAAGGAGTAGCGGTGCCTCCTCATCCTCTGTCTCAGCTGCGCCACGACGGTCAGGGCCGAAGCAGTACAGAAATAAAGAAGAGGCAAGGCTTTGAGATGTGGCAGAGGGCCATGGATAAGAGCGACCAGAGAAAGACCCCGTCCATGTCGCTTCCGCTAAGCTTGAAGGACTCAGCCAACCAGCAGACCTGCACCGCCGTGCCTTTTACACAGGTGAGTTAAACCGTTCAAAGACGCGGACAGTGTTGGATATAGAATAAACTTGGCCTAAATTTTGACCAAATCAGTTGTTTAAATAAGAGATGAAGGGTGAGGTATAGTTGCACTGTCAAAACACTACATTGTCATTGTTGACTGCTAGTCAAATTAATTTGCCATCTCCGTCGTGCGTTTCCAGCGAATAACATCCGAGGGCTGTAACACTGTGACAGTTCACAACAAGCTGTGCTTCGGTCAGTGCAGCTCTCTGTTCATCCCATCTGGTTGGGAGTCCGCCAGCCAGAGCGGTACAGAGGGGCACCCGGGCGCGCCGTGTTCCCGCTGCTCTCCCTCCAAGGCCCACACGGTGACCGTGCCTCTCCGCTGTGGAACGGAGGTGCGGGTGAAGCGCGTGATGGTGGTGGAAGAGTGCAAATGTGAGACCGGCCGCCAGGAGGCGAATGTTGAGGCTATGCCCTCGACACTCCTGTAAAAAGACTGCTGCTGGGCAAATGCCCTTTTTTAGCTGAAACGATTAATAGTTTTTTTCTGTTATAATTTATTGTTGTATTGTAATGGACATTCATTATATGTATATGACCCTGAGACTGAATTTTCAATTCAGAGAAAGAACGATTTGGAGGTAAAAGCCTTCAATGATTAAAGACAGGTGACTAACATTTTTAGTCACGCAAACTTCTGTTTAAGATAGCAGGAGTCGTTCACACTGGATGGTTTCATGCTGAAAAAAACGTGTTTAGGTTTATCTGAACTTAATTGAACTTTACGTCAAATAAAAACGTCTATCCCTGTCCTATCCTGTGTTTTGTCTAAATTGGCATTTGCCGGATGCAGTTTAACATGGGTCGAACATTTCGTTTTCCCATAAGCCTTACACCTCAAAGTACGTCAGTCGTAGGCCTGTCATCTTCCATGTTTTATTGAACGGTTTGGTTGTAGTGTATTATTCAGCACACTCCGTTTACATCTGAAAGCAGCGAACATTTGATTCCCAAATTAAACCCTATTCTACTCTAGACCCTCGGTCCCTGGTTAGAGGTAGGGCACGAACTAGTGAATAGTACGGTACACCTGCGTTGGAGTCGGGTAGTTACGAGACTCGGACAGACGTCATTGTTTTAGCGTGGAACACTGCATTATGTATCCGGCGTCGCGTTCTGCTCCCTCTGCCATGGCTCTTTCACCACGGTGGGAATTCTCTTCTGCATCCTCAAAGCCACAATCTGCAATCCGTGTTCCTCAGACAAACGGCGGCCCCATCACTCGTTTGGCATGAAGCCGAAATGATGATAACCACTATAGAATTCCAATATTTTGTACAAATTCATCTTAATTTCCGTATAAAAGGTTTCCGACGCAAGTTGTAGTTGTGCTGAGGTTTTTGGCGATTTACATTTCTTAAAGAATCAAGGGGTTTAGATCACGAGGTAAAATGATCACGGAACTTGTCAGATCCCAGATTGTAGCTTTAAAAAATAAACACGGGTGTACTTGAGTGTTTTCAATTAGGGGCCTAAAACACGTATTGTTCATGCGTTTCCTGGCACCTGGTCATGCGCGCGCGCATATGTATGCAATTATGTATGTGTTTGTGTGCCTGGTAAAATGATCTCATCCCACACATCCATACATTCCCAGGGGGGAATAAAGGAGGCTCTTCTTTACGTTGTTTTTGCCTGGTCTTGGCATGCCGTCAATAACGCCGCTCGCTTACTTAGAGCGATTTGCATTCAGTGTTAAAAGCCACGGTACCACGGGGGGAAGATTCATGCATTGATGAGGCGGTGGTTTCAGGCCTGCATTTGCATTTGAATTTGCATTCTGCGCATAGTTGAGGGTTGACGGCTATATTTCGGAGAAAGAGTTTGACGAGGATAATATTTGCCCGGGGCTTAACTAATTGAATGGAATTAGCAGGTGTGGTTGTATAGGAAGTGAAAGTCTGGGGCAGTTGTCTTTTCTCGATTCTGTCAAGAAAGGAGATTAGGTGGTTAAATACGATCAGGCAGAGGCCTACATCTCTACAGCAAATCTGACTGAAGCCATTGGACACGATTTTAACTTCAAATCGGATATTCCAAGAACACTGGATGACTGTTGCATTTTTTGCTTGGTCAATTAACTTAATAGTGGTGGTAGTGCCGACAATGAGGTGATATTTTGCAAAGTGTCTTCATGGCCTGTTTCTTCCTACGTTTCTATTGCTGAGTATCTTCATATGTGTCTTAATAAGTCTCTCTTCACAGGTGTCTTTTCATTGGCTCGTCTCTTCATAAATGTCTCTTTATAGGCTTGTCTCTTCATTAATGTCTCTTTATAGGCTTGTCTCTTCATAAATGTCTCTTTATAGGTTTGTCTCTTCATTAATGTCTCTTTATAGGCTTGTCTCTTCATGAATGTCTCTTTATAGGCTTGTCTCTTCATGAATGTCTCTTTATAGGCTTGTCTCTTCATGAATGTCTCTTTATAGGCTTGTCTCTTCATAAATGCCTTTTCATTGGCTCGTCTCTTCATGAATGTCTCTTTATAGGCTTGTCTCTTCATGAATGTCTCTTTATAGGCTTGTCTCTTCAAAGGTTTGTCTTCATAAATGTCTCTTCATAGGCTTGTCACTTCATGCGTCTTCCTATTCATACGTGTTTTTCATCCTATGTATGTCCCTTCACCCCCCCTTGTCCTGTACATTCCATGGGAATCTTCCATTCTTTCTCTCTTATCTGAAGAGAGTGAGAGAGAAGGGGCACATGGTGCTGGAAGGGGGTCAGGGGCGATTGGAACAAACAAACAAGGAGCACTAGAGTGCACCTACTTAGCGAGACAGATGTCAGCCCTCTTGGATTGTGGGACTTGTGCTGAGCACTCCCGCTTCAATTTAGGATGCCCTGGTTCCCATGACGAGGGAGGAACGGGGGCAGGGTGATGACAGGGGGGGGCCTTATTTGTTTTGGTTTTTTTTTTCCGTTGTGGGGGCGACGAGGCATGAGGCTGCCAAGATCCACGCATCGGGGATCCAATCAGCGTCATGGCGGGTTGCTAAGTGGCCTAGTTGGAGCTTAGATACAAACAATGGGACTCACATAGTTCCAGCTTCCTTCAGGAGTCTGATGTTTATATGGAGAATCATGGCCAAGTGATCGCATTTCAGTCGAGTGCAGTTAGAGTGGGCTTGTCGTCACCATGTCAGGGTTAGAAGCCCATTCAGTTGGCATTTCAAGTAATCTGCATTGAGTAACTGTAAGGTTGTACCTTACTAAATATTGGTGTGTAATTAGGTCACCTCTAAGCCAATCAAAATCATATACCCCATAAACCCTAATATACAGCACCTTCAGGAAGTATCCAGTCCTCTACTTTCTCCATGTTGTGTTATAGACTTCATTTTTTTGCCATCAATCTATACACAAAATGCCATATATGACAAAACTGAAGATTTTAGAAATGTGTACCAATTTATTGAAAATAAAAACTGAAATATCTCATGTACATAAGTATTCAGTACTTTGCCAAAGGGGCTTCTACAGTCATCACAGCTTTGAGTCTTCTTGGGTATGCCTCTATCAGCTTGTAGTCTTCTTGGGTATGCCTCTATCAGCTTGGAGTCTTCTTGGGTATGCCTATATCAGCTTTGCACACCTGGATTTGGGTTTCTACAATTCTTCCTTGCAGGTCCTCTCAAGCTCTGTTAAATTGGATGGGGAGGGTCGGTGATTGGCAATCTTCAGGTCCGTCCAGGCTTTGGCTGGGCCACTCATGGACATTCACTGACTTGTCCCGAAGCCACTCCAGTGTTGAATTGTTGTGGTAGTAGTTAATTTATAACAATGTTTTCATATTTTCATATCCGTAGCTTTTCAGATGTTGGTGACACTTCTGTTGTGATTGTGACCTCACTTCCTCAATCAACTACTGAAGATTCATAGACAAACCACCAACCTTTCTCAGTCTCATTGTATCTCCTGTTTTGCATGTTAGCAACGTGTTAAAATTAAAAAGTCTATTAAAAAATAATAAGATGGCATGTTTAGGTATCTACAGTTATGTGTAGGTTTGTGTGATGCATTTTTGTATCGAAGATAGAATGATAGCAAACCCCCGCCATTAATAATAATGGAGCAGCGCTGCTAGGTAGAAGGAATTGAACGTTAAATTTAACACTAACCCTGTCAGGCCTAGAACACCACACTAAAACCCTG
>JACXGI010015187.1:0-17805 GCA_016801175.1 Esox masquinongy
GCCTGGTATTTGGAACTGTTCATAATTCCCTCCACCCTGACTAAGGCCCCGGTTCCAGCTGAAGAAAAACAGCCCCAAAGCATGATGCTGCCACCACCATGCTTCACTGTGGGTATGGTGTTCTTTGGGTGATATGCAGTGTTGTTTTTGCGCCAAACATACCTTTTGGAATTATGGCCAAAAAGTTCAACCTTGGTTTCATCAGACCATATCACATTTTCCCACATGCTTTTGGGGGACTTGATGTTTGTTTTTGCAAACTTCAGCTGGGCTTGGATGTTTTTCTTTGTAAGAAAAGGCTTCCGTCTTGCCACCCTACCCCATAGCCCATTCATATGAAGAATACGGGAGATTGTTGTCACATGTAGCACACAGCCAGTACTTGCCAGAAATTGCTGCAGTTCCTTTAATGTTGCTATAGGCCTCTTGGAAGCCTCCTTGACCAGTTTTATTCTCGTCTTTTCATCAATTTTGGAGGGACGTCCAGTTCTTGCTAATGTCTCTGTTGTTCCATATTTTCTCCACTTGATGATGACTATCTTCACTGTGTTCCATGGTATATCTAATGCTTTGGAAATTCTTTTGTACCCTTCTCCTGACTGATAACTTTCAACAATGAGATCCCTCTGATGCTTTGGAAGCCCGCGGCGGACCATGGCTTTTGCTCTGAGATGCAACTAAGAAAATGTCAGGAAAATCCTACTAGAACAGCTGAACTTTATTTGTGATTAATCAGAGTCACTTTAAATGATGGCAGGTGTGTAATGACTTCTATTTAACATGAGTTTGAATGTGATTGGTTAATTCTGAACACAGCCACATCCCCAGTTATAAGAGTGTGCACACTTATGCAACCAGGTTTTCTTCAGCAACCAGGTTTTTGTTTTTATTTTTCATTTTTCCCCCTCGAAGATTTCAATGTGTTTTTCAATTGAATTGTTCGCATTATAGGTCACATTAAAAGTGGAAAGAGTTCTGACATGATTTATCTTTGTCTTATTCTTTTACATCACAAAATCCTGGCATTTTTACAGGGGTGTGTGGACTTTTTATATCCACTGTATTTGGTGGAAAGAAACAACACAACAATAAAATAATAGTAAACTCAATTATGTAATCTCTGCCAAGGGTGTTTCTAGTATATTCTCAACAGTGGAAGGTTGAGTGTTTTGTTTGTTATTTACATTCAAATATTAAATTAAATTAATTTCAGTGCCATTTTGGAACTGAGCAAAGTATGTAAAATTTAAGTCTGGTGATTTTTTTTCACACAACATAAAATATCGATAGAGACATCAATATACCATATCTGCAATTTGTGAGGGAATGCCTTTGCTGGTCCCCACCTCCCTTAGACTTGGCCAGGCCAATATGTGGAACCCACTGAAGCATATTCCCCCCAATCAGCAGTGACACACCCTGGGATTGTCCACTGGGTGTAGTGGCCTTAGAGGGCGAGACCTCCCAGGAGGCTACTCTGTACACACTCAAAAATAGAAGTACTGGTGTGTACTTAAAAGGGTACAAATGCTTGTCGCTGGTGGGGTACCTTTTTGAGAGACAACTGTGTACACTTTAGTGTTTTTTCTTTTGTTATAATTCACTTTTTACCATTTCTGTTAGTGAAAAGGTGCTCTTCTGTCTCCATAAAGCCCAAAATTGTACCTTTGAGGGAACATTCTTCAAAAGTGTACCTATAAGTAAAGAACTGTTCTTGTGTCATACCTCCATTTTTGAGTGTGTATATATTTCAACTGTTGTGTTTGGATGCATGACTTTTGTTGGAACGGCTCCATCTTTGCTCAACTTTTGAATGCGGAAAAACTCAATTCTGCCTTCTTTCTTGTTACGATTAGCTTGTGTATACCTGTTCAGTCGTTTGTAAAATTGATTTTAACCTGAACATAATTGCTAATTGTTATAACAGTAAGGTTGTAATGTTGTTCGGCAGATTCAGCACCATTCGCTGTGGACAGCGTCACTCGCAGAGGTCTGCTTCCTCTCACACAGAATGCATCCGTTGAAAAACCTCTATATTAATCATACACATGTTATAGACCTTGATGTTTCCTTTGCATATATTGCCAAATCCATCTCAATAATAATGTTTTTAAATAATTATTTTTACAGCTGTTGAAAGTTTTGCATACGATCGCATCTAGTGCTGAAAAAAACATGCTATCAGGTTTTATCAAAACCTTAGTATAGGCCGAGGCATTTCTTATTGATTGTTGCATGTATGTGGATTAAAAATTAGTGTTAATTATTTGTAAATGTGTTGAATAAGTAGTCCTTCTAAGTGTTGCATTTTATCTGATGTGCATGTTTTGAACTCTGAGGGACGCTGTTGAACAGTGAAATAATTTCCGACCTGTGCTGTCAATCGGTGGTGTTCCCTCCCCTTTCACTGCACTACCAGAGGAGGGAGAGAGTCTAGGCTTCACACTGAGGCGGGGACGAGAGACACTTTCTTTCCACACCATACCTTAGTTTTTGCAGATATGCCTAACAGAAAGGAGCGATGAAAATTGACTGAATTTCAGTACTACGTGGAATATCACAATTCTATTTTTGTGCCGAGTCGAGACACGGAATAACCAATATTTGTTTGAAATAATATTTTTTTTGCTATGGCAGTGGAAGGATTTTGTCAGTCTGACTATGTAAGACGCGGTATGTGTTTTGGAAACCGAGGGCAATTACTCGTTTTTCTCCTGTATTTCAGTCATGTTGTTAGTGGTCAAATCCGTTATTCCATTCCAGAGGAGATGAAGAAAGGCTCTGTTATCGGTAACGTAGCTCAAGACCTGGGGTTGGATTTGATACGACTCAGATCGGGCCGAGCCCGTATCGTGACCGGGGAAAGCGTTCAGTACACAGAGCTGAAGACAGACAAAGGGATTCTAGTCGTGAGTGAGAGAATAGACCGAGAGCAGCTTTGTGGCGAAGTAACACCGTGTAGCTTCAGCTTCGAAATTATACTAGAAAATCCGATGGAGCTCCATCGAGTGACTGTAGAAATTCTAGATGTAAATGACCATTCGCCTGCTTTTTCAAGGAAAGATATACAGTTTGAAATTAGCGAGTCTGCCACCTTAGGTTCCCGTTTTATGTTAGCGAGTGCGGAGGATCCTGATGTAGGAGTTAACGGTCTACAGAATTATATTTTAACACCCAATTATAATTTCATTCTAAAACAGCATCCGAAACCCGACGGTAGTAAATATGCTGAAATGATTCTTCAGAAACAGTTAGATAGAGAGGAACATCCTAGTTTTTCTTTTAAGCTTATTGCTGTAGATGGTGGAAATCCGCAGAGATCTGGTGCAGTAAATATAGAGATCACTGTCTTAGATGTTAATGACAACGCGCCTGTGTTTAACCAGTCAGTGTACAGGGCTACTGTGATGGAAAACGCTTTGAAAGGCACTTATATTACCACAGTTAATGCCAGCGATGCTGATGGTGGATCAAACGGTGTTGTAGCATATTCATTTTCCAATCTAAAACAAAGTGTTGCTGACATTATTAGCATAGACGAAACAACAGGGACTATATCAGTTGAGGGAGGAATAGATTATGAGAAGAATAAAAAATACGAAATCAGAGTGGAGGTAAAGGATCAGGGTGGTTTAACAGACTCAAGTGAAATTGTAATTGAAGTTATTGACGTTAATGACAACGCACCAGTTATAAACGTAATGTCTTTCTCCAGCTCTGTTTCTGAAGATGCTCCCCTGGGCACAACCATTGGTATTATAAATGTGAAAGATGCTGATTCAGAGAAAAACGGACAGATTACATGTTCTGTAAATATTAACCTCCCGTTTAAGATCAGATCTTCGTTAAGTAGTTATTATACGTTAATCTCAGATGTGGCGTTTGACAGAGAAACAACACCAGAATATAACATAACCATAACAGCGACAGACTCTGGTTCGCCTCCTCTCTCCAGTGCCAGAACGTTACACCTTAGAATCTCTGACGTAAATGACAATGCCCCATTATTTAATCAGAGTTCGTTCGCGGCTTACGTCAAAGAGAATAACTCTCCTGGAATGTCCATATTTACTGTCAGCGCGCGGGACTCTGACTGGAATGAAAACGCTAAAGTCTCCTACCACTTGGAAGACACACAGATCAGTGGAACTTCAGTCGCTAAGTACATATCCATTAACTCTGAAACCGGAGTTTTGCATGCACTGCGTTCCTTTGATTTTGAACAAATCAAGCAGCTTAATCTCGTGGTTAAGGCGCAAGACGGAGGCTCTCCTCCACTCAGTAGCAATGTGACTGTGAGCATCTTCATCCAAGATCAGAACGACAATGCGCCTCAGGTTTTGTACCCAGTCCAGACTAGCAGCTCTCTGGTGGCTGAAATGGTGCCTCGTTCAGCAGATGTGGGCTATCTTGTCACTAAAGTGGTGGCTGTTGATGTGGACTCTGGGCAGAATGCCTGGCTCTCCTATAAACTGCAGAAATCATCAGACAGGGCGTTGTTTGAAGTGGGCTTACAGAATGGAGAAATAAGAACTATACGTCAAGTTACTGATAAAGATGCTGTGAAACAAAAGCTCACTGTTGTAGTGGAGGACAACGGACAGCCCTCTCGTTCAGCTACAGTCAGTGTTAAAGTGGCGGTGGCGGACAATTTCCCTGAAGTTCTCTCGGAGTTCACTGACTTTACGCACGAGAAGAAGTTCAATGACAACCTGACATTTTACTTAGTCTTGGCTTTGGCTGTAGTCTCGTTTTTGTTTATCACGTGTTTAGTTGTTATTATATCAGTGAAAATCTACAGATGGAGACAGTCCCGCATCCTCTATCATTCCAATCTCCCGGTTATTCCATATTATCCACCGCGTTATGCAGACACTTTGGGGACAGGAACTCTGCAACACGTGTACAATTACGAGGTGTGCAGGACGACCGACTCCAGAAAGAGTGACTTTAAGTTCTCCAGACCCGGTAGTCAGAACGTACTGATAATGGACCCCAGTTCTACAGGGACGATGCAGCGGATGCAGAATGAAAAGACCATCCTGAATGAACCAGACTCACCATCAGAGGTCTGTTTAAATATTAAATATTTTCACTTAAATTATATTTTATTTTAATGCTACGTTTTATAATACATGTCTGACAACGAAAATGTAGACGTTGGAACTTTACAAGATCAGAAATACTCTTCCACTGATATTTGACCGTTGTTCTGAACTATAGTCATGGACAAAGGCCCTTTTTGAGGCGGCAGAAAGGGTGTTTCTCAATGAATCGTGTACCTTTCCGAAGAGTACATGCAATTACAATAGCCTAATAGCTGTAAAGATAATTAAAACCTTATCTGTAAAAAAACAAGTTTAATACCTAAATATATATCAATAATGTCATATTTAGATAGTGCACATACTTCTGACGTAATTATGCAACAAGTTGTTGTCACAAGGTTGGCTATATAGTTTGCTGCGATATCTATTTTGTTTGACATATTTTATTTAACATGATCTACCATATTGATTTGCATTTATAATGAGTTCATTTAATTATTTGTGTTGATAAGATACATGGACTTGGCTGGTTTAACTTGGTGGTTTTAAATATAGGTTCAGACCTCCCCAAATATGTTGGTATATATTTACGCAATTGTATAGGTGCAGTTGTGTGGATTGAACTCAGAGGGACGCTGTTGGTCAGTTTGTTGTAGTTATATAGCAGATTATCTGCAGTACCTCCCCCATCATCTCTATATATTACAGAGAGAAAGAATGGCAGAGCGCTCACTCCGTGTTACCGAGAATGTTTAACACGTATACAACGAGCTGTGATTCTTTTGTTCCAGAGATACGGGTTGCTTGTAGAAAACGGAGTTATTCTCTGGAATCAAATCGGAGGAATTACTCTATTTTCAAAACGGATTATGGCGTGCTTTTTGCTTTGTGGTGAAGGGAAGTTCTGGGCCCGAACAATGACACAGCAAGTACTGTTGTTTATATCGGTCCTCTGTCTCAGTTCAGTGGACGGACAGGTCAGTTATTCCATTCCCGAGGAAATGGCGATAGGTTCTTTAGTTGGTAACATAGCGCAAGATTTGGGTTTGGATATCAAAAGATTGAAATCGGGTAAAGCTCGTATTTATACTGGAGATAGCGCAGAATACATCGAGATGAATAAAGAAAGGGGAGTTCTCCTTATCAAAGAGAGAATAGACCGTGAAGCTCTCTGCGGACAGACGACGCCTTGTGCACTCCAAGTTCAGATAATTTTAGAGAACCCAATGGAATTTTACACCGTTACTGTTGAGATAACTGATATGAATGATAATCCACCTATTTTTGAAAGGAGGGAAATTCATTTTGAAATCGGTGAGTCCGCAATAGTAGGAGCCAGATTCGTTTTAGATAGAGCAATTGATGACGACGTTTCCGCTAATGGCCTACAAAGCTACTCACTTAAACCCACTGATAATTTTGTACTAAAAACACGAAGTCGGTCGGATGGGGTTAAAAACGTAGAAATGATTTTACAGAAGCCTTTAGACCGAGAGCAACAGGAGGAGATATCTCTGATATTAACAGCAGTAGATGGAGGAGAGCCCCAGCTATCAGGGTCGATGCAGATACGCGTCACTGTACTTGACTTCAATGATAATGCGCCGGTCTGTTCTCAGACAGAGTATAAAGCAGGTATCTCAGAAGGGGCTCCAAAAGGCACGGTTTTAACCACAGTCAGCGCATCTGACGCCGATGAAGGCTCTAATGGGAGAATTTCATATTCTATTCCAAAATCTGGAGCCGATCATTTGTTTGAAGTTGATAAAGATAAGGGCGTAGTGAAATTAGTTGGCCATATTGATTACGAAAAAAATAAACAATATCAGATTGATGTTCAAGCTAGAGATCAGGGAGGTCTGGCAGATTCTTGTAAAGTTATTATTGAGGTAACTGATGCAAATGATAACGTTCCAGCTATTAATATTATGTCTAAATCAAATGTCATATCTGAAGATGCAAAACCCGCTACAGTCGTAACAATGATTAATATTCAAGATCCAGATTCCGGTGAAAATGGCAGGGTCCAGTGCACAATTAATGAAAACATTCCCTTTTCGATGAAGCGTACGTCACATACTTTTTTTAGTTTAGTAACTGATAGTGAATTGGACCGAGAGAGAGACTCTGAGTATAACATTACTGTTACCTGTACTGATGAGGGAGTGCCCTCGCTCTCCAGCAGCGTCACTCTCAACTTACAGATATCAGATGTGAATGACAACGCGCCTGTCTTTGAGAGAAGCTCATATGAGGCCTACATCCTGGAAAACAACACACCAGGCCTCTCTATATTCACAGTGAAAGCCAGAGACGCTGACTGGAACCAGAATGCCCGTGTTTCTTACATACTGGAGGACTCCGCGATTAACGGAGTTCCGGTCTCCTCATATGTGTCGGTTAGTGCTGATAATGGAGTCATCCAACCAGTGCGCTCTTTTGACTACGAGCAGATGAAGGACTTTCAGTTCTGCGTAAAAGCGCAGGATGGAGGTTCCCCTCCACTTAGTAGCAATGTGACAGTGAAAATAATGATCCAGGACCAGAATGACAACGCACCTCAGGTACTGTATCCAGTTCAGACTAGCCTCTCTCTGGTGGCCGAAATGGTGCCTCGTTCAGCAGATGTGGGCTATCTTGTCACTAAAGTGGTGGCTGTTGATGTTGACTCTGGACAGAACGCCTGGCTCTCGTATAAAATGCAAAAATCGACAGCCATGGCGTTGTTTGAAGTGGGCTTACAGAATGGAGAAATAAGAACTATACGCCAAGTCACTGATAAAGATGCTGTGAAACAAAGGCTCACTGTTGTAGTGGAGGACAACGGGCAGCCTTCTCGTTCAGCTACAGTCAATGTTAACGTAGCGGTGGCGGACAGTTTCCCTGAAGTGCTCTCGGAGTTCACTAACTTAACGAACGAGAAGGAGTACAATGACAACCTGACTTTTTACTTAGTATTGGCTTTGGCTGTAGTCTCACTTCTGTTCATCACGTGTTTAGTTGTTATTATCTCAGTTAAAACATACAGATGGAGACAGTCCCGCATACTTCATCATTCCAGCCTCCCGGTCATTCCGTATTATCCACCACGTTACGCAGACACTTTGGGGACAGGAACTCTACAGCGCGTGTACAATTACGAGGTGTGCCGGACGACAGACTCCAGAAAGAGTGACTGTAAGTTCTCCAGACCCGATAGTCAGAACGTTCTGATAATGGACCCCAGTTCTACAGGGAAGATGCCGCGGATACGGAGTGGTATTAATATGCTGGATGAACCTGACTCACCAACAGAGGTCTGTTATATTTGAGTTATATTTTCCTTGATTATATATTTTTCATGTCTTTCTTTGAGGGCAGTTACATTACCTGTTCGTCTTGCTCATTCCGTTTTTTCTTCGTTACATTTTTCCAAATGACTTTTAATTAGTATACATATGTAGATGGCAGATTCCCCTGTAAGTCAACCATTTACCAGAGCTGACAACACTGTCCTTCCACCGCATTGTGAACCGCGGCGTATTGTAGAATATGTTTGTAATATTTATCTACAGTATTGGATCAGAGGGTCGGATAGATCCTCGCTGAAAGGAGAGGGATAATATTCTTTATCCTCTGAGTTTATAAAGTTTGCTCGTTGCCTACGATGTTGTTAACCAGTTTCTTTTCTGTAATTTCATTAACTATGGCAACATGCTGTCTTTTGACAACATGAAAAAAAGAGTATTTTATCCACATTTCAGCAGGGAAGGTTGACAGGATGACCTGATTTGCAAGTATTTCAACATTTCGTTAGACTGTGAAGCCAAATTGTAAGTTTGATTCTAAATGTTAGACAATGAATACAATCTTCTTTGTCTTCATTGGCGGAGTTTCGTAATTTTGTGCTTATGAGGTTGATTTACCTATTTTATATATTTGATCTATTAACCTAAACAATTATCATTCTTAGTAATGAGCGTAAATATACTACTTGTCCCCGATTTACCACGGTATTAAATACAACATCATATAAGGTGCGCTGTTAGCAAGTTAAATTAATTAATTTATTTTATATAATACATCCGGCTAAAATATTAATAGGGCAAATTAGTGAAAATTAGTGTTACATCAATGTAAATACATTGTTATTTTTGTTACATTTTAGTTTTACACTTGCGGCTTATATAAAACACTTTTGTAACAAATACTTAACTAGTTTTCTGACTGGATACTTTTTTTACTCTCATTTGAGTCGTTTCTTAAGAGGGGTTATTTTTCACGAGTAAATTACAATCAGAACAACTGTTTTTATATTGAAGTAAAGCGATTTAGTACTAAACCCATCCTATACCTTAATGCATGGTGCACATTTTTTTGGAGAAATCATGTTTTTCATAAATGCTTTTCAATGTTTTTTCAGACATATGGCATTTTCAGAACCATATTCATGGCCAGCGGTTGACAATGAGTCTGTATTTCAATGTGTGCCTTGTAAATTCCCATAGTAGCAGTTTCTGGATATTTCTTTTGGTATTGTTTTTTGTCACTTTGATACATTCTTTTTTTTTGTTAAAATAGCACAATAGTGCAGCATTGTTTTTCCATGAAGACATGAACTCTCCGAAATAATTTTTTAATAAATGTATTTTTCTGTAGTTCGGTGGATTGAACTCAGAGGGACGCTGTTGGTCAGTGCTTTAGTTTTCGAGTTAACTGGCCGCAGTACCTCCCACATTACCTCGATATATTACAGAGAAAAAGCCGCACACGGAGCGCAGTTGGTGTTTGATAACCGTAAGCACGGAGACACGAGGTGTGATTCCTTTGTTACAGACATACGGATTATTGCTACAAATTTGGAACATAGTGTGTTCCTTTCTGGAATTCGATATAACAGAGTACGTCACAATTCATAAGGGATTATATGTTTTTTGTCGTTCCGTGGTGAAGGTAAAATGTCGGACAGAACAATTTTATGGCATGTATTTTTGTTTATGTCGGTCCTCTCTTATATTCCAATACAAGGGCAGGTTGTTTACTCAATTACCGAGGAAATGGAGATAGGCTCTTTAGTTGGTAAAATACTGCAAGATTTGGGTTTGAATATGAAAAGACTGAAATCGGGTAAAGCTCGTATTTATACTGGAGACAACGCAGAATATATCGAGCTGAATAAAGAAAGGGGAGGTCTCCTTATCAAAAATAGAATAGACCGTGAAACGCTCTGCGGCCAGACTACGCCTTGCGCACTGCATTTTCGCCTGATTCTAGAGGATCCAATGGAATTATACAGCATAACCGTTGAGGTAACAGATTTAAACGATAATGCTCCGGTGTTCAAAAAGAGTGAAATGAAATTCAGGATTAGTGAGTCTGCTGTTACTGGAGCCAAATTCGTGTTAGAGAGTGCGATGGATCTTGATGTGGGTGTTAATGGCCTCCAACGATATTCTTTGAAACCGACTGATAATTTTATATTAAAAATACAAAACGAACCTGATGGTGGAAAGACAGTAGAAATGGTTTTGCAGAAACCGTTAGATCGAGAGAAAAATGACCATTTATCCTTAGTATTAACCGCAATAGATGGAGGTGAGCCTCAAATGTCTGGAACTGTCCAGATTGAAATAACAGTACTTGACGCGAATGATAATGCGCCTATTTTTACACAGGATGTTTATAAAGCTACAATAAGAGAGAACTCCGCTAAAGGCACCGTTGTTATATCCGTCAGTGCCTCAGATGCTGATCTAAGTTCTTATGGCAAAGTAACCTATTCCATTTCCAATTCACTCGATGATGTCTCTGAATTGTTTGAAATCAATGGGGATAATGGTGAGTTGAAAGTAATAGGGAATATTGATTATGAGAAGGCACGACAATATCAAATACACATACAGGCCAGTGATGATGGGGGGCTTACAAACTCGTGTAAAATAATGGTCGAAGTCACTGATACAAATGACAATGTACCATCTATTGATGTTTTGTCGAAGTCTGGTGTTATATCTGAGGACATTAAACCTGGTACTGTTGTGACTATGATGAATATTCAAGACCCAGACTTTGGGGAAAACGGTAAAGTTCAGTGCTCAATTAACGAAAACATTCCTTTTGTAATTAAATCTACATCAAATAATTTATTTACTGTAGTAACTGATAGTCCGTTGGACCGAGAGAGTGTCTCTGAGTATAACATTAGTGTGACGTGCTCTGATGAGGGAGTGCCCTCTCTCTCCAGCAGCGTAACTCTCAATTTACAGTTATCAGATGTGAATGACAACGCGCCTGTCTTTGAGATAAGCTCATATGTGGCCTACATTCTAGAAAACAACACACCAGGTCTATCTATATTCACAGTAAAAGCCAGAGACGCTGACTGGAAACAGAATGCCCGAGTTTCTTACATATTGGAGGACTCCACGGTTAACGGAGTTCCGGTCTCCTCATATGTGTCTGTTAGTGCTGATAGTGGCGTCGTTCATGCAGTTCGCACTTTTGACTACGAGCAGATCAAGGAGTTTCAGTTCAGCGTAAAAGTGCAGGATGGAGGCTCCCCTCCACTCAGTAGCAATGTGACAGTGAAAATATTGATCCAGGACCAGAACGACAACGCGCCTCAGGTTTTATACCCAGTCCAGACCAGCAGCTCTCTGGTGGCTGAAATGGTACCTCGTTCAGCAGATGTGGGATATCTTGTAACTAAAGTGGTGGCTGTGGATGTGGACTCTGGACAGAATGCCTGGCTCTCGTTCAAAATGCAGAAATCATCAGACAGGGCGTTGTTTGAAGTGGGCTTACAGAATGGAGAAATAAGAACTATACGTCAAGTTACTGATAAAGATGCTGTAAAACAAAGGCTCACTGTTGTAGTGGAGGACAACGGACAGCCCTCTCGTTCAGCTACAGTCAATGTTAACGTGGCGGTGGCGGACAGTTTCCCTGAAGTGTTCTCGGAGTTCACTGACTTTACGCACGAGAAGGAATACAATGACACCCTGACTTTTTACTTAGTTTTGGCTTTGGCTGTAGTCTCATTTCTGTTCGTCACGTGTTTAGTTGTTATTATATCAGTGAAAATCTACAGATGGAGACAGTCCCGCATTCTCTATCATTCCAATCTCCCGGTTATTCCGTATTTTCCACCGCGTTACGCAGACACTTTGGGGACAGGAACTCTACAGCACGTGTACAATTACGAGGTGTGCAGGACGACCGACTCCAGAAAGAGTGACTGTAAGTTCTCCAGACCCGGTAGTCAGAACGTACTCATAATGGACCCCAGTTCTACAGGGACGATGCAGCGGATGCAGAGTGAAAAGAACATCCTGGATGAACCAGACTCGCCAACAGAGGTCTGTTATTTTTGAGTAATTTTATTACCCCTGAAAACACATTTTTCATGTTTATCTTTGTGGGCAGTAATGTCTTACAATAACACTTAATATTTACTGAAGTATTTTTTTAACTCATAAATTTATTGTATTTATCTGTGGGTTGTACATGTACATCTTGCTCACATATTTGATGGAACTGACGTACTGGGTTACTTCCTTACATTTGACCAAATTACTTTATTTAAAAACATTGTGTATATATAGTTAAATTACGTAAACATATGTAGATAGAAAATTCCATTGTACGAACCCTAATTTGCCAGGTCAGCCATACCAGATCTGACAACTGTCCTGCCACAGCACTGTTAACTGTGGCAAATTGAAAAACATGTTTGGCCTAGTTGTCTAAAGGGTCAAGGGGAGTTGGATTCTTGTTTTAAAGAAGCGCCTCTAAAGGTTAGTGAAGGAGATCGAATACATCTGAAAGGAGAGAAGAGATGTTCTTTGTCCTCTGAATTTAAAGTCGTTTGCTTATAGGCTACCATGTTGTCAATAAATTATGTTGATGTTACTTCCATTACTTTGCAAAATACTGCCTTTTTACAACATGTACGAAAGTTTATTTGACACACACTTAAGCCAGGGCCAGTCGTTTGGTAAATGACCCATGTCAGCTGGGTCGTTTAACAGGGATAACTGATTGGAAATATGAAAACCGTTTCGTTAAACACAATTTGAAACCAGAAATGTTAGTTTGATTTTAGGGGACAATAAATGGAATAGTAATTGACTTAAGGTTTAGACTTAATAATCCTTTTTTCAGTAGGTTTTATTACCTTTTTAATATATTTGTTCTAATCACTGGAACAATTCTCATTGTTAGCAGTGGGATTAAATACAGATGAACTCGTGTTCTTGTCAGCAAGAAAACGTCGGCATTCCCCATATTTATTTTATTATTCAAATATTTCCCGATGTGCAGTTGTATTATTTCAAAAATATATATAAGGTGCACGGTTAACGAGTGTATGTAATTTAAACAAAATAATGCATCTGGCATTGATTAAAAAATGGACATTCCAATGGCAATACATGGTTTGCTGCTTGTATCAAATTAAGTATAGTTCTTTCACTGGTTAATTTTTTACTATTATGAGTCATTTTAAGAGGGCTTTATATTTATACGAGTAAATTACTATCTAAATAAGACTACTTTGATTTCAGTAGAGATTTTCGATACTCTACCCACAGTATCTTGTGATTTCATGTATCGTACAATGTTTCAGGGAAATCGAATCTGTAAGAAATTGTTTTCAATCCACTGATATGTTGCCTTTTCAGCACCATAGATGCATGGACAGCGGTGCTTTTGAATAAGCCTGTATTTCAGTGGGTATGTTGGAATCTCTCATTGTTGCAGTTTCACGCAATGTGTATTTCGTTTGACATTGTTATTCCTCGTCACTAATAAATTGCATTTTTGTGTTGATGATAATAATGAAGAGTATGTTCCAATGTCTGGGATAGAGACTAAAACCATCCCAAATATGGTTTCATTTAATGTATTTTCTGTAGTACAGTGGATTGAACTCAGAGAGACGCTGCTGGTCAGTGTGTTGCAGATTAGCTGCAGTACCTCCCCCATGATCTCGATATATTACAGAGAGAAAGAGCCACACGCAGAGCGCACAGTCCATGTTACAGAGAACACTTTGCACGGCGACACGATGTGTGATTCTTTTGTTTAGGAGATACGGATTGTTACATACTTGGTGCACATATGAATTGCTTTCCCGAATTCATTCTAACGGAATATTGGACATTTTATTACAGAGTATGTATTGATTGTTGTTTCATGGTCAAGGAAAAATGTCGAACAGAACAATGACAGAGCAAGTACTTTTGTTTATCTCGGTCCTCTCTCTCAGTTCAGTGCTCGGGCAGGTCAGTTACTCCATTCCCGAGGAAATGGTGAAAGGCTCTATAGTCGGTAATATACTTCAGGATTTGGGTTTGGATCTCAAAAGACTGAAATCAGGTAAAGCAAGTATTTTTACTGGAGACAGTGGAGAATACATCGAGCTGAGTAAAGAAAAGGGAGTTCTCCTTATCAAAGAGAGAATAGATCGTGAAGAGCTCTGCGGGCAGACGACACCATGTGCACTCCACTTTCAGCTTATTCTAGAGGATCCGATGGAATTTTACAGCATAACCGTTGAGATAACAGATGTGAACGATAATGCTCCGGTGTTCAAAAAAAATGAAATGAAATTCAGAATTAGTGAGTCTGCTGTTACTGGAGCCAAATTCGTGTTAGAGAGGGCGATGGATCTTGATGTGGGAGTTAATGGCCTCCAACGATATACCTTGAAACCGACAGATAATTTTATAATAAATGTACAAAACCAACCTGATGGTGGAAAGACAGTAGAAATGGTTTTACAAAAACCTTTAGATCGAGAGAAAAATGACCATTTGTCCTTAGTTTTAACCGCAATAGATGGAGGTGAGCCTCAAATGTCTGGAACTGTCCAGATTGAAATAACAGTACTTGACACGAATGATAATGCACCTATTTTTACACAGGATGTTTATAAAGCTACAATAAGAGAGAACTCCGCTAAAGGCACTGTTGTTATATCGGTGAGTGCCTCAGATTCTGACCAAGGTGCTTATGGAAAGGTAATCTATTCCGTTTACAATTCACTCAATGATGTCTCTGAATTGTTTGAAACCAATGGGGATAATGGTGAGGTGAAAGTAATAGGAAATATTGATTATGAAAAGGCACGACAATATCAAATACACGTACAGGCCAGTGATGATGGGGGGCTTACAAACTCGTGTAAAATAATGGTCGAAGTCGTTGATACAAATGACAATGTACCATCTATTAATGTAATGTCGAAGTCTGGTGTTATATTTGAGGACATTAAACCTGCTACTGTTGTGACTATGATGAATATTCAAGACCCAGACTTTGGGGAAAACGGTAAAGTACAGTGCTCAATTGACGAAAACATTCCCTTTGTAATGAAATCCACATCAAATGATTTCTTTACAGTAGTAACTGATAGTGAGTTGGACCGAGAGAGAGTCTCTGAGAATAACATCAATTTGACTTGCTCTGATGAGGGAGTGCCATCGCTCTCCAGCAGCGTAACTCTCACTTTACAGATATCAGATGTGAATGACAACGCGCCTGTCTTTGAGAGAAGCTCATATGAGGCCTATATTCTAGAAAACAACACACCAGGCCTCTCTATATTCACAGTGAAAGCCAGAGACGCTGACTGGAAACAGAACGCCCGTGTTTCTTACATGCAGGAGGACTCCTCAATTAAGGGAGTTTCGGTCTCCTCATATGTGTCCGTTAGTGCTGATAGTGGAGTCATCCATGCAGTGCGCTCTTTTGACTACGAGCAGATCAAGGAGTTTCAGTTCCGCATAAAAGCGCAGGATGGAGGCTCCCCTCCACTCAGTAGCAATGTGACTGTGAAAATAATGATCCAGGATCAGAATGACAACACGCCTCAGGCTCTGTATCCAGTCCAGACTAGCAGCTCTCTGGTGGCTGAAATGGTGCCTCGTTCAGCAGATGTGGGCTATCTTGTCACTAAAGTGGTGGCTGTTGATGTGGACTCTGGACAGAATGCCTGGCTCTCATATAAACTTCAGAAAACGACAGACAGGGCGTTGTTTGAAGTAGGTTTACAGAATGGAGAAATAAGAACTATACGTCAAGTTACTGATAAAGATGTTGTGAAACAAAGGCTCACTGTTGTAGTGGAGGACAACGGACAGCCCTCTCGTTCAGCTACAGTCAATGTTAACGTGGCGGTGGCGGACATTTTCCCTGAAGTTCTCTCGGAGTTCACTGACTTTACGCACGAGAAGGAGTACAATGACAACCTGATTTTTTACTTAGTCTTGGCTTTGGTTGTAGTCTCATTTCTGTTCGTCACGTGTTTAGTTGTTATTATATCAGTTAAAATCTACAGATGGAGACAGTCTCGCATCCTGTATCATTCCAATCTCCCAGTTATTCCATATTATCCACCGCGTTACGCAGACACTTTGGGCACAGGAACTCTACAGCACGTGTACAATTAAGAGGTGTGCAGAACGACTGACTCCAGAAAGAGTGACTGTAAGTTCTCCAGACCTGGTAGTCAGAACGTTCTGATAATGGACCCCAGTTCTACAGAATTATTTCAAGAGTATTCTTTATAGGCAAATATGGCATTATCCAAGTATGCACATGACTTAAAGATTTACCCAACAACGTTCATTGACAGTGGTTAAGTACAGCTGCACCACTGTGACCAGATATTCCAAACCTGTTCGAGACCCTGTTATGATCTGGGGTATGTGGTGTTGGTGTCAGACATGGGTTGGCTTGTCTCGTTGAATTCTAACGAGCGTGTGGGTGAAGGCATCAATCAATCTAATCAATCACATTTATTTATAAAGCCCTTTGTACATCAGCAGTTGTCACAAAGTGCTTTTACAAAACACCCAGCCTGAAATACTTGCAAGATCCATCTTGATCATGTGTGATACTGTTGAGTACTTCCTGGTTGAGGGAATATTGTGATTGGAAGCAAAACGGCATGACAAGATGTGCTTCCAGAGGATGTGTCTCAGTACTCGAATCTCCCAAGCCTGCCGTGGGATGCTCTGTGGAGGAGAGAACTTGTGTGAATTGGACTTACAATATGTTATACAGTGGATATAAAAATTCTACACATCCCTGTTAAAATGCCAGGTTCTTGTGATGTAAAAGAATGAGACAAAGATAAATCATGTCATAAATTTTTCCAGCTTTAAAGTGACCTATAACCTGAACAATTCAATTGAAAAACAAACTGAAATCTTTGAGGGGGAAAAATAAAAAGTAAAAAACTCAAAATAACCTGGTTGCATAAGTGTGCACACCCTTAAACTAATACTTTGTTGAAGCACCTTTTGATTTTATTACAGCATTCAGTCTTTTTGGGTTGGAGTCTATTAGCATGGCACATCTTGACGTGGCAATATTTGCCCACTGTTCTTTGCAAAAGTGCTCCAAATCTGTCAGATTGCGAGGACATCTCCTGTGCACAGCCTTCTTCAGATCACCCCACAGATGTTCAATTGGATTCAGGTCTGGGCTCTGACTGGGCCATTCCAAAACGGGCCATTTAATCTGCTTCTGGCGAAGCCATGCTTTTGTGGATTTGGATGTGTGCTTTGGGTTGTTGTTGTGCTGAAAGGTGAACTTCCTCTTCATCTTCAGCTTTCTAACGGACGCCTGAAGGTTTTGTGCCAAAATTGCCTGGTATTTGGAACTGTTCATAATTCCCTCCACCCTGACTAAGGCCCCGGTTCCAGCTGAAGAAAAACAGCCCCAAAGCATGATGCTGCCACCACCATGCTTCACTGTGGGTATGGTGTTC
>JACXGI010015188.1:0-17804 GCA_016801175.1 Esox masquinongy
TTAAGGTTTCGAGGCTGACGTTTAGCAACTCGAACTACATTTTCATCCCGAAAAGGCTGTGATATTCAGTACCTCTGAAAGACCTTAGGGGAACATTATGAATGCACATAACATCCCGAAAAGGCTGTGATATTCAGTACCTCTTAAAGACCTTAGGGAACGTTCTGAATGTAACTATAACGTCCCAAAAAGGCTGTGACATTCTGTACCTCTGAAAGACCTAAAGGGAACGTTATGAATGTACCTGTAACGTCCCGAAAAGGCTGTGACATTCAGTACCTCTGAAAGACCTTAAGGGAACGTTGGGAATGTACCTGTAATGTCCCGAAACGGCTGTGACATTCAGTACCTCTGAAAGACCTTAAGGGAACGTTATGAATGTACAGTGCACACAAAAAGTCTACAGCCCTGTTAAAATGCCGGGTTTTTGTAATGTAAAAGAATGAGACAAAGATAAATCATGTCAGAACTTTTTCACTTTTCATGTGACCTATAATGTGAACAATTCAATGGAAAAACAAACTGAAATCTTCGAGGGGGAAAAATGAAAAAAAAAAACTTACAATAACCTGGTTGCATAAGTGTGCACACCCTCTTATAACTGGCGATGTGGCTGGGTTCAGAATTAACCAATCATATTCAAACTAATGTTAAATAGAAGTCATTACACACCTGCCATCATTTAAAGTGATTCTGATTAATCACAAATAAAGTTAAGCTGTTCTAGTAGGATTTTCCTGACATTTTCTTAGTTGCATCTCAGAGCAAAAGCCATGGTCCGTGGAGAGCTTCCAAAGCATCAGAGGGATCTCATTGTTGAAAGATATCAGTCAGGAGAAGGGTACAAAAGAATTTCCAAAGCATTAGATATACCATGGAACACAGTGAAGACAGTCATCAAGTGGAGAAAATATGGCACAACAGAGACATTACCAAGAACTGGACATCCCTCCAAAATTGATGAAAAGATGAGAAGAAAACTGGTCAGGAAGGCTTCCAAGAAGCCTACAGCAACATTAAAGGAACTGCAGGAATTTCTGGCAAGTACTGGCTGTGTGCTACATGTGACAACAATCTCCCGTATTCTTCATATGAATGGGCTATGTGGTAGGGTGGCAAGACAGAAGCCTTTTCTTACAAAGAAAAACATCCAAGCCTGGCTGAAGTTTGCAAAAACAAACATCAAGTCCCCCAAAAGCATGTGGGAAAATGTGTTATGGTCTGATGAACCCAAGATTGAACTTTTTGGCCATAATTCCAAAAGGTATGATTGGCGCAAAAACAACACTGCACATCACCCAAAGAACACCATACCCACAGTGAAGCATGGTGGTGGCAGCATCATGCTTTGGAGCTGTTTTTCTTCAGCTGGAACCGGGGCCTTAGTCAGGGTGGAGGGAATTATGAATAGTTCCAAATACCAGGCAATTTTGACACAAAACCTTCAGGCATCCGTTAGAAAGCTGAAGATGAATAAGAAGTTCACCTTTCAGCACCGCAACGACCCAAAGCACAAATCCAAATCCACAAAAGCATGGCTTCACCAGAAGAAGATTAACTTTTTGGAATGGCCCAGCCAGAGCCCAGACGTGAATCCAACTGAACATCTGTGGGATGATCTGAAGAGGGCTGAACACAGGCTGATATGTCCTCGCAATCTGACAGATTTGGAGCGCTTTTGCAAAGAAGAGTGGGCAAATATTGCCATGTCAAGATATGCCATGCTAATAGACTCCTACTAAAAAAGACTGAGTGCTGTAATAAAATGAAAAGGTGTTTCAACAAAGTATTAGTTTAAGGGTGTGCACACTTATGCAACAAAGTTATTGTGAGTTTTTTATTTTTAATTTTTCCCCCTCAAAGATTTCAGTTTGTTTTTCAATTGAATTGTTCACGTTATAGGTCACATTAAAGGTGGAAAAAGTTCTGACATGATTTATCTTTGTCTCATTCTTTTACATCACAAGAACCTGGCATTTTAACAGGGGTGTGACTTTTTATATCCACTGTATAATGAAAACAATGACTCCAATCACTCCATGGTTGGTTCATTTCTTTAGAAAACAATGGCAGTTGAATAGCTAAAAACTACGCTAGGTGAACTACGCTATGTACATTGAACAAAATTATAAACGCAACACTTTCATCAAAAGCCCCCATTCATCATGAGCTGAACTCAAAGATCTAAGACTTTCTCTATGTACCCAAAAGGCCTATTTCTCTCAAATATTATTCACAAATCTGTCTGAATATGTGTTAGTGAGCACTTCTCCTTTGCCGAGTTAATCCATCCACCTCACAGGTGTGGCACATCAAGATGCTGATCAGACTGCATGAGTATTGCACAGGTGTGCCTTAGGCTGGCCACAATAAAAGGCCACTCGAAAATGTGCAGTTTCACTCTCTTGGGGGGGTCTGGGGGGGTTCATGATGGTACAGATTCAGTCTCCATACAAGATGTCTAACGAACTCAATCTCATCTCATCTCAAAGAACTTCCGGTCGTACCTCAGCTTTATAGACATAGAGGACAGAATTACTGTAAGCCCATTGGCTAATTACTGTCGCGCTTTGAATGAACGTGACTTTGTGTGTAGAGATAAACAGATGTTCTTTTGTTATCTAAACATAAATAAGCAAACATTCATACACTTCAACATCCTTCATATTAGTGTATGTACTGCACATGTCTTATGTTTCGGTCCAGGATCAGGTTGTATTCATGGTTAGTAATCTGTCCATGAAGACAGTTAATTTAATGCTAGATGATCACATCAATACTTGGATATGGGGATTTGATTTGAGGGGCTAATGCTTCTGTAACCTTCACTCATATAGACTCACCTTCACTCATATAGGAATGTAGTACTGGTCATACTGGTAATGTGTGTTTTGATACTTTCATTAATTTTGTTGATGCACTTACAGAACATGACAAATGTAACAAGTCACAACTATGATGATGATGACAACAACATAGGACCCTGCATCCCACTGATGGTTTGTATATGATGCTAAACAGGGTCGGTCCTGGTTGGTCCCTGGATGGTGAGATGCTGCTGAAAGTAGAGTTAAAGGACCAGTAAGGGGCACTCTTCTATCTGGTCTGAAGATCAAATCCCAAAACACAAAAGCACTGAAGAAGACATTGGCCTGCTAGGGAGTTCACTGTCATATGGGAGAGTAAAATAGTGTCCTGACTCTGTGGTCATTAAAGATCCTGCAGCACCTAAGAGTAGGGGTGTCATGACTAAATGTCCAATCTGGCCCTGTTTTCACCACATCATCCCAAGCTAACAACTTCCTCTTGTTACAGAAAATATATGTTGTCTGTTTTGAACTCCCTCTTCCATGTATGTAAAACGCTCTGAATAGGAGCTATAGCTTACTTACAATATTTTGTAAATGTAAAAATACAATAATGATCATAATGATAATAATGATTATGATGGAGAATATGTGATGTCTATGTTGCTTTCTATCCTTGCTCAAAGTTTTTACTGACCAGTGTTCCATGTAATTTTCTCTACCCTCCAGACATGTGCACAGATTGACCCCAAGGGGTGCTTGAGCCCCTGGCCCTTCTTGCACATCGGTGCCCCCATTCTACCTGCAGGTGTCATTCACTCAGACAGAGATGTGTCGTCCATCTATGTGATGCACATTGTGGAAACTGATGTGTGTGTAGAAGCCGACGGGTGAATGGCTGCTGGCATATCTGGGGAGTCCTTATTGGTCATTTAAGCTCCATTATATAGGTCTGTGCCCTGACTACGATGATGATAGAGAACAGGAGATCGAATTATATTTTCTAATCTTCTTCAAAATTGACGTCCTCTACTGACCAGTGTTCCATCTCACTGTCTCTTCCCCCTCAACACCTGCAGTAGGTCCCAGCTGTAACAGTTCAGTCACTGTACAGTCTGACTGAGGCATGTTTTTGTACGGCTCTGTATCACTGTGTGAACACCCAGGCACTGTTGAGGTAGTGTTCACTCTGACAGTAGTAATCTCCTGCATCATCAGCCTGGACTCCACTGATGGTCAGAGTGAAGTCACTCCCAGATCCACTGCCACTGAATCTAGATGGGGTCCCAGACTGAAGTGTGTTAGCAGAGTAAATTAGGAGTTTAGGAGCTCCTCCAGGTTCCTGCTGGTACCAGGCTAGATAATTGTTGTTATACACATTACTGCTGACTTTACAGTTCATAGTAACTGAATTTCCTGTTGTAACAGATTGAACTGCAGGTGACTGAGTCACTATGTACTGTCCTCTGGATTCTGTAAAATAAAGTAAGGACACCCATATTAATGGAATAAAACACAGTAACACATTGTACGTAATATTCATAATAGCATTGCCCTATATCATTCCTTTCTGCAGATACAATGATCTTTCAACATTAAGTTTAATAAATCTTACCTTTGAAAAAGAGGACAAGTGTCCAGATGAAGATGGCTACAAACGTCATGGTTGTTGAGTGTTCAGTTGTCATGAAGGACAGCTCTCAGTCATGAAGAGTTTAACTCACTGAGTTATAAACACTCCCAGATCACTGAATCATGTGCTGTCTATACAGAGCATCATCACTATGCAAATAAGATTCTGGTCTTTTCACCATCAACCATTATTCAGTAAATATACACCAAGCAGATCCATCACATTAGTAAGCAGATCCATCGCATTAGTTTTACATGGAAATGATGTCATAGGACATGGATAACTGTAAAGTTATCTATTTCAACATTTGATGATAACATTAAACAAGGTAATGCTGCTCACATTCTAATACAGTAGTTGACATAAACAAAGAATTAATTTAAGTGTGACACAAGATGCATGGCCTGATGACTATGAACCAAATAGAAGGTAGAGAGAGAGAAAGACTGACCCAGAGTGAGAGAAGGGGTACATTCACCGACACCATTCACAACAAGAGAAAGTGAGGTAGACTTGCTTTTATAAACCTCTGAGAAGAGTTTGTAGTCAAACCTGAGTTGGTCACATATTCCATAAACAAGATGTGATCCCAGACTCTACTTCATAGAGGTGACAGAACAGGAGATGGCAAGAGATCGTAAGCCAAACACAAAAGGACCCTTACATACAGTGTCTATCAGAGTCAGGATATTCTTCACCTAATACATAGGAACCCTTTGCTCATTAACATTAAGCCCTGGTAAATACTATCCACTGCTATGTTTATTAACATTAAGCCCTGGTAAATACTATCCACTGCTATGTTTATTAACATTAAGCCCTGGTAAATACTATGCACTGCTATGTTTATTAACATTAAGCCCTGGTAAATATTCTCCACTGGTATGTTTATTAACATTAAGCCCTGGTAAATACTATCCACTTCTATGTTTATTAGTAACATTAAGCCCTGGTAAATACTATCCACTGCTATGTTTATTAATAACATTAAGTCCTGGTAAATACTATCCACTGCTGTGTTTATTTACATTAACATCGTTTTATTTGAGTTTTTGGAATTACATATCATCCAAGCATTTCAGAAAAGTTACACAAACATTCAGATTTCTGCTGATTATAAAATCTGTAAACATTTTAGAAATACAATCTACATCCACAGTGTAACGAGAACTCGCAAGGAAGACGCACACTCTCTCTCCCGGCGCGGTGTTCGGCGTGCGTCGTCACCGGCCTTCTAGTCACGTCGCTCCTCCTCCCACGGCACTGTCATGTCTTGTTATTGCACACACCTGGTGTCCATTCCCTCGTTAGGTAACCTATATTAGTTCCTGTGTTCCTTGGCGTCTTTGTGAGGTATTATTCTATGTTTGTTTTTGTGTACCTGTGCATTGGTTATCAGTTATTCTGTATTATTGCGCTTCAACACTTCCCCTCTTTTTGGAGATTTGTACGGATGTGTTCTGGTTGTTTCTCCTTTTCTTTTGGGAAATTATACATACAACTATACGTTGGATAAAGAATCAACAAACGACAATTCCTGCGCTTGGCTCCGTTTTCCCTGCACACCACTACGACACCTGTGACACACAGCATCATTACACAACTATTTTATCACACAAACATCTGTTACATACGTAAACATACATAACAGGTGCATTTGAAAATGTTAGAAGTTTATACATGAAGTTGTTAAGAGCATTTGATTCAACACCTTTTGACAACAATTGTAGCCAATCATCAGATGTGTTCCTGATCGTTTTCATATGCTTGTTCAGATTATTAAAATGTTTAATACTGACATGGTCTTGGTCTACCATCAATTCCACTCTTGATAGCTTTTCCCATCAACTGTTTAATCGCTAAAGCCACATAGGATTTGTTTAGATACATGTAAAGATAACAGCTGAAGTTACCCATCCTTAGACAGCTGACTCTTTGCTTTCGCAACACCAAGACGCTACTGCGTCGCATACAGCTTCCTCATTAAATTTATCCATGTATTCATCCCTATTCTCACTCAGTCTCTGTGTGATGTTCGGCTCCAACTTGAGCTCATGCAGAAAGTTCTCGGCTGCCACGTGAACATCGGTCAGCGGTGCATGAAACCCTGATGCGTTCAAAGCCTTGACCAACATATGATTCAGTCGCGGTGTTAAAACTGTCTCCACGATGTCATCATAATGGGTCTCAAAAAAATAATCAGGCGGATCGATACAAGAATGTCTTCTCTGGCTCGGGTGGTCCACTTCACATCCGATGCATGCTTTGTGGAGAATAGCCACAACAATGTTTTCCAGAATCATACCCAATGTTGCTTTGATGATCTTTACAACTTGTGGAGCAAGTCATTTGTCCATTTTGTGATAACTCTGGTCAGCTTTTGAAAGGTATGACCGATTATGAGGTCCTAGCTGATCACCAAACCGGTCGAGCCAATGGTAATTTCTTGTTGGGTATAGCGGTGGAATCGAGCTGTCGGGGTCCGGGGTTCCGTAGAAGGGTTCAGCGTTGTCATCCAAGGCGTAAAACAGCCAGTCCTCAGCCTTGGCCTCTTCAAACTCCGGTTGGTTATATTCTTGAGATGTTTCGTAAATTCTTCCGACTGCTTGATAGTCACAGGTGGACTGTCTGTTTTTATGCTGTGTTGAGGACTGTATTAGCTTAATGCGGGGCTTCAGGGTCTTACGTCAGTCCGCAATCGCATTCACATTCTAACCTGCTGACATTTTCCGGAAAAAGCTCCAATCTAACAGTCATACTGCTTCATACCTTCGACGACTTTAAACAATACATCTACCTTATTGTGTGCCCTGTTTTGGGCCCAAATAAACTTCTGGTGACTTCTGGTGAGACCTGGAGGGCAGAGGGGAGGTCTGGAGGGCAGAGGGGAGACCTGGAGGGCAGAGGGGATCTTAGAGAACCTGTCCACCACCACGGCGATGGTCGTTTTTCCTGCTGCAGGTGGCAGGTCCACGACAAAGTCCACTGAGAGGTGTGACCAAGGCCTCTGAGGTATTGGGAGGGGGTGGAGCTTCCCCGCTGGAGCCGTTCACCACCCCTTAGACTGTGTGCACACGGAGCACGACAAAACGTAGTGCCACACAGTCCTCCACATTCCAGGCCCCCAATACTTCACCCTGAGGGCCTCCAGGCCCGGATGGCCTGTAGCAGGAGTTTTGTGGACCCAGGTCACCAGCTGGGGGGCATGTCGCCAGTGTGGGATCCCGTCTCCCTGCCTTCTGAATGTCTGTGTCAATATCCCAGGAGACAGGACCCATGATGCAAGAGGGGGGGATAATGGGCGTGTCTCTGGGTAGTTCAGCCCCACGGCGGGAGGCGGGAGAGTGCGTCCACCCTGACGTTCTTTGTACCGGGGCGGTACGTCTGGGTGAACTGGAAGCGCTTAAATAATAGAGTATGTTGGAGAGTAAATCCAGATGTCATCTATATACACTACTACATACCTCTCCAACATATCCTGGAACACTTCATTAAGAATAGCCTGGAACACCGTCAGCGCATTGGCTAGGCTGTATGGCATCACCAGGTATTGCTAGTGGCCCAACACCGTGATGAATGCCGTTTTCCACTCATCTCCTTCCCAGATACGCATGAGATTGTATGTGCTCCAGAGGTCAAGCTTAGTGAAGACGTGCCCCCCTTAACTGTTCTATGGCCGATGGAACGAGGGGCATGGGATAGCGGTACTTCACAGTAATGGAGTTCAGTCCTCTCTAGTCTATACAAGGACTTAGCCTCCCGTTCTTCTTCTTCACAAAAAAGAAGCTGGCTGAAGTAAAGGAAGAGGAGTGACAAATGTAGCCCTGCTCCAGTGTCTCTTTTACGTAGGTCTCCATAGCTTTGTTCCCGGCCACGGATAGTGGATAGATCCTGTTCATGGGTGGCGCGGTCTCTGGGATCAGGTCAATGGCACAGTCCCAGGAGAGATGGGGATGGAGACACCTGGCCTTTTCGCTGGAGAACACCCTGCTCAGGTCCGCGTACTCAGGTGGGATGTTCGCTGGGAGGGCACCCTCGGGGCTCTCCACCGACGTAGCTCCACACGTGATGGCCAGGCAGGCTTTCCGGCACCTCGTCGACCATCCCAGAACCTTCACCTTACTCCAGGTGATGGAAGGTTCGTGCTTTTGAAGCCACGGAAGGCCCAGGATGATGGGATGTATGGAGGACAACAGCACCAGTAGTTCCAGTCTCTCTCGATGGCAGCCGTTGATGGTAAGAGTGACAGGGCGGGTCACGTGGGTTATGGAACCGGACCCCACAGGACGACCATCCAGTGCTTGTATGGGAATCGAGGACCTCAAATGGCGCAGCGACAACGGTAGGGCAGTAACCAGAGACTGGTCTATGAAACTCCCTGCAGCTCCGGAGTCAATCAGGGCTGTTGTGGGGTGAGAGAAAGAACCATTGGACAGAACTATTGGGTAACCAAACGGGCTGGCTACGTCGCTTAAACGCAAGGCAACTACAGTGCCTAGTTGCTGAGTCTGGGTACTCACCCCTTTCCTGCTCTGTGTCTGGGCCAAGGAGCATCCCTTCTCCATGCCCTTTCTCCCACAATCCCTTAGAAGGCTGTCAGAAGAGCTGGCTCATTCCATCTGCTTGACGCCACGCAAGGGCATATTCCGAGGCCTTCTGTTACACTGCCTCAGATGCAGAAGTCGCTCGCCCCCATCCCTGCCCCCTGCGGGATGGTCAAATACGGCACAAAACTGAGCCATGAACCGGGAAAACACCCTCAAATCCCCGGAACCACTGTCCCACAGCGCCATAGCCCATTCAAGGGAGTGCCCAGTGAGAAGGGAGATTATCACGGTCACCTCCTCATAGTCGCAGATCAGCTGGTCCCCGAAATACAACTCACATTGGAGAAGGAAACCACAGATTGCCGTCGTACTTCTCTGGCAAAGCTCTCTGGAGTTCCCTCTCCTGAGCACAACTAGACTCCAAATGAGTGACCAGAGGAGGCGTCACCGCATTGATGCAGTAATCCGTGCAAAAGGAGCCCCGACCAAGTATTGAGTGTCTAAATTAATATACATAGGAAACCTTTGCAGGTGTTTTGAGTTAATTAGCTGATTAGAGCTCTTCTCAGGTTCACATTTCTGTATTGTAAATTTTTTATTCTAATATTTTGAGATACTGGATTTTTGATTTCCATGAGCTGTAAGCTGTAATCACCAAGACTGATACAAAAAATGCTTGAAATGTTTCACTTGATGTGTAATGAATCTAGAATATATGAAGGTGGTACTTTTTGATTTGGAAAACAATGAACATTTCCACGATATTCTAATTTTTTGAGATGCCCCTGTATATGCCATCCAAGGCCCAGAAATCTGGCTCTGTGTCTGCAGGAGTCTGAATATACTTACATTTAGATTCTGAAAATAGAATTAACACAGTCACATGAAAGACATTTAAAATCATGTGTTCAATAGTTCTGAATAAAAATAGTAATGTTACTATATAAATTACTTTGTGTAAAAGTAACTGCTTTTAAAACCTGAAAGCCGAAAGGAAGTGTCCAGATGAAGTTGGCTATGAAGGTCATGGTTGTTGTGGGTTCAGTTGTCATGGAGGACAGCTCTCAGACATGAAGTGTTAAACTCACAGGGTTATAAAAACTATAAGAGCCTCTTGGTAGATGTGTTATAAAAATGATTGTGTCTAATTAATTTCAGTGTGAGTAGGATCCCATTATTAGAATTTCTTTGACATTTTATAACTTCAAACAGACATGTTCTATTAAGGTCAGTAATATATTTTAAATTGTATGACTCACAATTAGATTTGTATTCTGATGATCAAATATAACTGGTTACCCAAGACTGGTCTTTGATATAAGTTCCTCAAATGAATCAGCTACTTCTCCAAATTTATGCTGCTATTATTCCTCTGGTAGTGTTGTCTGTCTTCTGTGACTTTACCTCCACCGTTAAATCAGAGACCAACATCTTTAATGAAGGAATATACAACATGGATCACAATCCCCATGGATGTTCTGTTTATGGACCATATGGAGGAATACAAACCCTGAATGTAATGATGGACTGTACCTACAGGATAGGGGAATGCCAGATAAACAAAAGAAGGAACACATGAAAATATCTGGATTTTAAAAAATACATTTCCTTTTAAAGAAACAGACCATATGAAGTGTCCTGGGAAGGTATTAACATATATTTGTATTAAATGTGATTCTACATGAGTGATCTTCACTGTTACAGCTGTATCATCACAGAGATGTTTTTGTATGAGAAGTAATAGGGATTGTATCACTGTGGTGGACTTTCGGTAGTGGCACCAGACTCGATGTTGGAAGTAAGTAAACAAGACAATTAACTTCTTTATTCACCTTATGATGTTTTTGCATGTTTTGGTCTTGTTAATTTGGCCTTGATATTGTGGTTTTAAAAATATTTTTATTGACCTAGAATATTTACAATTGCTTATTATAATGAGGCCCATTTAAATATAAATGTTTTTCAATCTACTTAATTTGATCAAAATGTGCCTGCATTATTTTAAAGACACAGGATCAGCTTACATTTTTTATTAGTTGTATGAATAAACATACTGTACAGATATGGATATGTTTTAAAATGTACTTTTTTGGTCAGTGTTAGGGAAGCCAAAATATAAAGAATTCATAGCAAATTTAGAAGATGAGGTTTCTGTCAAGTGTCAATAATATAGTTGATTTCATTATTTGAACCTCAGTCTAAAGACATTCAGCTTGTCCAATGAGCAGGAGATTTTTGTATGAGCAGTAATAGGGATTGTATCACTGTGGGTCACTTTTGGTAGCGGCACCAGACTTGATGTTGGAAGTAAGTAAACAACGGCTTCTTTATATTTGTTTATAATTGGAAGGTTTTAGGTTTCTCACTATGTGTGAGAAAATATGTTCACCTTTTAGAATTGGAGATCTTTTTTTCGATTTTGCTTTGGATTGAGAATATCTATAAAAATAATAATAAAGAAATTGCATGAAAACGAAAAAATGTTAGTTTATTTGTCTGATTTGTATTATTGATGCCTTAAAAACGTAATGTGTCAGTTATTGAAGTTATAGTTGTTTTGTGAAAGGGACTCAATAGTTAGGGAGTAAAATAAATAATTGTATACTTGCATGTTTCATAAATCTGCTTTGTTAAGTAATAATTTTATGACGTATGCTCTTACCTTTCACCAACTATAATCTTGAATTAATGTGTATTGCCTTTAATTGCCTTAATAAATATTTTAGCCTTTAGTTGATTTAGTTCATGTGTTCTGTTTGTTCCAGGTAACACTGCTCCCACCCTGACCATCCTGCCCCCCTCTAGTGAGGAACTGTCCAGTACAACAACAGCCACACTGATGTGTCTGGCCAACAAGGGCTTCCCCTCAGACTGGACCTTGAGTTGGAAAGTGGATGGGACCAACAAGAAGCACGGGTCCAGTCCCGGAGTCCTGGAGAAGGATGGTCTATACAGCTGGAGCAGCACCCTGACTTTCACTGCCCAGGAGTGGACCAAGGTGGGAGAGGTGACCTGTCAAGCCCAGAAGACCTCCCAGACTCCAGTCACAAAGACCCTGAGGAGGGATGACTGTTCTGGTTAGGACCTGTCTGTCACACACCCCTGTGAAGAGAGGCTGCTGGTTCTTTTGCTTTTACTCTGTTTTGAAATCAGATGTTTTGTCTTATTGATCACTTTCATGTAGACTAACAGTGAGCTTTGCATGAGTTCATGTTTCCATCCTCTCTGTAGATAGACTTTTTAAAGATAAGATATGGTCTGCTCGTACTATTATAACACACATTTGCTTTTATGCGTTGATGAAAATAAAGATTTCCCTTTGTAGAAAATATAAGTTGTTGTCTTTCATTGAATTCAAGTATATTTTATTTGCAAATATTGAATGACAATTAAATAATAATAAAGACAGATGTGGTTAATTTGAAAATGTAAATGTCTTAGATTATTATATTTGTTCTTACTTGGAACCTTATTGTCATTAATAAATAGTTAACAAACACAAGATACTAAAAAGTTGACAATTTATGCATTGATGAATAGATAAAAATAAAGATTTCCCTTAGTAGAAAATATGTTGTTGTCTTTCATTGAATTCAAATTTACTTTATCTGCAAATATTGAATGACAAATAAATAATAATAAAGCCAGATTCATGTGCTTTATTTGAAAACTAATGTCTTAGCTTATTGTTCATGTCCTTACTGGAAGATACTAAAATGTTCATAGATTAACATCAGACGTCTGGCCACATGTTGAAATGCGCTCTTTGAATTAATCTATTTCTGAATGTTTATTTCTTGATTAAAATACATGACTGAATAGACTTAAAGTAGAACAATAAGAACAATTAGTCAATATATTGGTCTCTCAAAAGTGTGATAATCACACCTGTGTTTAGCTAATAGTATTTTATTACTCGTATCACAGTAAAGTTATTCAGTTTTATCTAACCCAAACCTCCTGGGAACAGGGTGAACATCTGGTGACATTGCTGCTCTATTCTGAGACCAGTAGAACCACCCAACCCTGTCAATGCAAATCTCAGTTTCACTCCCACAGCCACCAGTCCAACAGTTGAGAATGTTCAGCTTCTGAAATCCCCTCAACTGGTCCAGATGTGAGGGACTGCTTTTAACCAGTGGTGAATTTAGGGATGGAGACTTACCAGTTATGCCACTAAGTAATTAATTACAGGTAAAATGTGTATTATCCTTCATATTAGACACTGTATGTACTGTGCATGTGTCTTGTGTTTCAGACCAACATAAAGTCACATCCTGGCATAGCAGGCTTGCCGTGCCAGGGAGATCCAATGCCCTCTCTCCCTCGTTTGGATCACGGCCACCTGTTTTGTTGTTAATCACCCTCACCTGTTTCCATAATCACTGTTCCTATGTAAGTTCCTCCATTCCCAGTGTGTTCGGTCTGTCTTTGTTTGGTGTATACTTTCTTTTTCAGTCTTTTAGTCATGTTTCCTTTGGTTATAGTTTAAGTTCTTCTATTAAATGTCCCAGTTCTCTCAACGCTTGTGTCCTGCCTCATCAACCGTGACAAGTAACCTGTTCATGATGACAGTTCATTTAATGCTAGATGATCACCTTCACTCATGTAGACTGATAATGTGTTTCAATACTTTCAGGTACATTGAACATGCACTTTCAGAACATGACAAATGTAATAAGTCACAACCATGATGATGATGATGACAACATAGGACCCTGCATCCCACTGCTGGTTTGTATATGAAGCAAAACAGGGTCAGTCCTGGTTGGTCCCTGGATGGAAGATGAAATCCTGCTGAAAGTAGTTGGAGGGTCAGTAAAGGGGACTCTTATCTTTGGTCTAAAGATCAAATCCCAAAACTCAAGGTCACTGAAGAAGACATTGGTCTGACTGGGCACTCACTTTGTCATGGGAGATTAAAATGTTGTCTTGACTCTGTAAAGATCTTGCAGCATTTATCCTAAGAGTAGGGGTGTTTTTTACGCATGCATGTACCCTGTATGTGCGTTTGTGTTTTTCCCCTTCTGACATCTCCACAGGTGTGTCTTATGTTCCTGATTGTGCTCGTTGGTGTTTCCCACCTGGCAGTCATGAGTGCATCGCCTGACTGCTGAAGTGGACCAATCAGTGGACACCCATCCTAATTGCACCACCTGTTCCTTTTATCCTTTACCCAATCACATCACACATCCCCTGGTTTAAAAACCCAGTCAGTTGGTTCTCCCAGAGAGACTCTTTTGGTTTTACCCCACATGGACATAGACACTCTTGCGACACTTTGTTCATACATACATCACTTTGTTTAGCACATACATCTCACTTTGTCCAGTTTCATGTGAGTATGTATTGCTGTGGTGTTTTGTTTGGTGTTGTCTAGTCAATTGTTTGCTGTGTGCTGTTTAGTCCTTGTTCAACCTGTGTTTTGTTTATCCCTGTGTCCCTGGGAAAAGGGTTTTTTAGCAAGTCGCCCTTGGGCATACACAACCCGTAGGAAAACTTTGTCTAAAAACATTAGTTAGAACTGAGCGGACCACCCACTGTATTTTTGTGTTGGTTAGTAGTTAGCTAAGCGGTTCTTGAGGCAGGCAAGTTCAGTTTAGGGGTGTTTTGACTTTATTATTTCATTTCTTGGGTCCAGCTCAGCCCCTTTTCCCTACCCCCTTTACCGTGTGTTTATAATAAACGTTTTATGTTTGACGGTAGCTTTGGTTGTCTGTGTCGTTTGTTCCCATTGTTCCTGTACACTACACCACTTTGCATGAGTTTTATGTTACGGGCCTCTGTACTAACCACACTAGACTGCTAGAGCCACAGGGTTCGTAACAGTGTTAATCCTGATGTCATAGCTAAATGTCCAATCTGGGCCTCATATGACCACATCATCCCCAGCCAGCAACTTACTGTTGTTACAAAAATATATTTAATTGATTAAAATAACTAACAAATTGTTAATAACTGAATAATATCTTCAGCAAAATTACAAGATTTTTATATAATGACTACAATGATGATAATGATGATGGAGAAAATATGATCTGAATAATGTTTGCAGGACCACGTAAGCGGAACCAGCTAAGAAGAGCGAATGTCTCTTTGAGTGACTGACCGACCAACCGACCGACCCTTGTTAAATTGTGTAGTGATTAGAGAAGCGGACTTGTGAACTATGGGTCCCGAGTTCGTATCTCCTAGCATGCAAAGCGAAGTACACATTATGAATTATTCCGTGTAGACGAAAACATTGCTGGCTAAAACAGTTAGTATCTACATTATAGTAAGCTTGAAATAAAACAGTTTACGGTTATATTGTTGGCATGGAATAGTTCATCTTTTCTGGCATGGAATAGTTCATCTTCAGTCTCGCTAGCAATTGCTCAATTCTTATGATTATTCCTAGGAAGTTAGTAGATACTAGTAAGCCTATTACTGGCTAATAAGCTGTTAAAACGGCCAGTGGCAAAAGCAATACAGTTCATAGACGCTATGGTGGAGGTAAACTTAATAAGAAACGTTCATCAGTTTAACACAATCCTCAATGGAGTCTACCAACTGCTGAGAAGTGTAATGCTGTGGTGTAGTGGTTAAAGACCATGCCTCTCATGTGGAAGACCTAAGTTCGAGTCTGTTGAGAGCTTTGGAATTCATTAATTATTTCTGGTTGATTCCACGATTCTCTCGTCTTTTCACTTGATGAAAAAGTAAGTTATTGTCGCCTTTATTGATAACTATTGCATAAATGTCATTCAGAAATGAAAGACAAAAGTATGTTGTATTGCCATGAAAGAAAAATATATGTTCTTATGCCATGAAATGAAATAGCTTTCTGCAGACTCGCTAGCAATTGCTCAGTTCTTTTGACTATTCCAGTAAGTTAGTAAAATTTCAAAGTTCAAAGGTTTATTTGTCATTTGCAATAACAAGTTCTGGCAATTAAATGCTTGGTTTTCCTACTCCCGACGGTGCAGTTAATAGTTAAAAAGTAACAGTAATTATAATATAAAAAAGGAAGATAACACAATCAATCAATAATAACACTATACAAAAACATGCATCAATAAAAAAAATAAAAAAACTGTAGAACCGTAGTGCAATGTAAAAGTGACAGGTGTGCATGATATAAAGTGACAGCTGTGCATGGGACTATGGATGGAAGGGAAGAGGGGTTCCTGAATTGAGCAGCCTTACAGCCTGAGGAAAGAAACTGTCCCGTAGCCTGTGAGTTTTGGACGGAATACTCCTGTACCTTCTGCCTGACGGCAGATTGGTAAATCCATGGCATGGGTGGCTGGGATTTGTAATGATTCGTTTGCTCCTCCTCCTACACCTCTCTGTGTCAGGATAATCCTGCAGGGATGGCAGGTCAGACCTTGTGATGCGCTCTGCTGTTTTAATCACCCTCTGAAGTGCTTTGCGGTCGAGGGCGGTGCAGCTGCCATACCAGGCGGTGACACAGCCGGATAGGATACTCTCGATAGTGCATCTGTAGAAGTTGTTGAGTATCCTGGAATCCATGCCAAATCTCCTTAATTGGCGTAGGAAGAACCACAATGTTAGAGTGATGAGACCAGGTCAAGTCATCGCTGATGTTGACACCAAGGAACCAGATGTTGTGAAATCTCTCTACTGCAGACCCATTGATGTGTATGGGGGCGTGGTCTCCCCACCGCAGCTTCCTGTGATCAACAATCATCTCCTTCGTTTTGCTGATATTGAGCGGGAGGTTGTTATCCTGACACCATAAAGTCAGTGACCTTACCTAGTCTCTATAGGCTGGCTCGTCGTTGTCAGGCCTATGATAGTGGTGTCGTCAGCAAACTTAACTATGGTGTTGGAGAAATGGATTGCCAGGCAGTCATGGTTGAAGAGAGAGTACAGGAGCGGGCTCAGCACACAGCCCTGGGGGGAGCCAGTACTGAGAGTCAGTGAGGAGGAGGTGGTGTTGCCCATCCGCACCACCTGGGGTCTGCCCGTCAGGAAGTTCAGGATCCATCTGCACATAGAGGGGTCGAGACCCAGATCCCTGAGCTTCACCGCTAGCTTGTGGGGCACAATGGTGTTGAAGGCTGAGCTATAGTCAATGAACAACGTTCTCACATGTGTTCCTTTTGTCCAGATGAGAGAGAGCAGAGTGGACGGTCAGAGCGATGGCATCCTCTGTGGATCTGTTTTGTCTGTAGGCAAACTGTAGCGGGTCAAGTGTTGCAGGCATGGAGGATGTGATGTGTTTTAACTAGCCACTCAAAGCACGATGATTGGTGTGAGTGCCACAGGGCGATAGTCATTCATGCAGAGGACTTTTTGCTTTTTTTGGCACAGGAACAATGATGGACTTTTTGAAGCAGGTGGGGACCACTGACTGACGTAGCGATAGGTTGAAAATATCAGTAAAGACATCAGCCAGTTGGTCTGCACAGACCTTGAGAACACGGCCTGAGATGTTGTCTGGTCCAGGAGCCTTGTGGGTGTTAATCCTTTTTAGGGCATTACAGACGTCTGATCTGGTCATTTGGAAAGGGCAGCTGTCCTGGTCCATTTGAGTATCCTTGCCAGGGATGATGTTCTCAAAGCGAGCATAGAAAGAGTTCAGTTCCTCTGGGAGAGAAGCTGACATTTCCTCCACACTACCTGTATAGCCTTTATAGTCAGTGATGGTTCTCAGACCACTCCACATGTTCCGGGTATTGGATCCCTGGCAGATAGATTCCACTTTGACTCTGTATTGGCTTTTTGCAGTTTTTATTGCCTTCCTGAGATACCGGGATTTATTATGGTTGTCCTTGCTGCCGGAGTTGAATGCTGCAGTCCGTGCCTTAA
>JACXGI010015189.1:0-10837 GCA_016801175.1 Esox masquinongy
CCCCCCCCCCCCCCCCCCCCCCCCCCCCCCTTTGTCACCAGGCTGAAAGGGATTGGCGCTGGCCTCAGTGAGAGATGTTGACAGTAAAATTAAATAAAAATGTAATTGAGAGGGTAGGAAAAAGAGATAGCGGGACAGAGAGAGAGCCTGGTGAAGAGACAAAATGTTATTTTGTTTTCACTGTCATTTATTATATTTTTCCAGTTGCTTTAACGATGTAAACCATGTTTTTACCATGCCTTTTAATTGAAATTGAATAGAGAGACAGAGAGAGAGAGAGACAGATGGGAGGGAGGGAGCGATAGTAAGAGAGAGTGACTGCCATTGGGAAAATGTAAACATGGTGTGTTGACCCTTCCTGTCCTTTCTTCCAGCAGTTTGCTGATGCCTTCACAAGGGGGTCGGTGGTGTGTTTGGTGGTGGTGAAGGGCTTGGGGGAAGGGTGGATGGGGTGTCGGGGGTGGGGCCTCACCGGGGGGGTGGGGGGTAGGGTCATAAACTAATGGAGGATTCTAAGTGAGGTGCTCGGCTGGAATGGAGGGGCTAATCAGTGCTTCCGCTGGCTTATGAAACGCAGATTTCAATGGGCTCTTCTGCTCCATGGGAAACTGAGAGGAAGCCTGGGTCACGCCCCAAAAGTCGCCCTATTCCCTGCGTAGTGTGTACTCACTGACCAGAGCCCATGGTGGGAGTAGGGGGCCATTTGGGACAGTTCTGGGTTTGAAGGAGTGGAAGGGCTGCAGGGAGCGTGACCCCACACAAAGGTCAGCCAACTGCTTTCTGATTGGAGACACATCTACTCCATTTTACCTTTTCTTCAAAACCCATGCTGTTAGCAAACCATGCTAGTCCTTGGTTAAGACTGCAGACAATGGCTTTCTGAACTAAGGAGACTGTTTGAAGGCTTTGTTTGGCTGCTTGGTGCCTAATCTAATCCATTTTTTGTTTGTTTTATTGTTTTTCTTTGTCCAGCTCTTTTGACCACAGCTCTGGACTAGGAATAAATGATTGTGTAATAATGACCTGTGAATTGGCTCAGTCCCGGTCACCTGTATGTGTGTTAACAAGGTCTGTTGGTGTTAATGTGACTGTAAAGGGATAGAAGGTTTGCTCTATTAGCACTCAGAAGTCAATTGATGGTGAGAGTTAACTGTGATTGGTTTATAGCGACTTCTCACACTGCTAATATAAATGCTTTATAAGAATTTGTGTGCTTGAAGTCTTGAATAGGTGTTCATGAAAGAGTGCATGCTCATACAACCGAATTTGGCTGCCTCATAGTCTGTGATATTCTGAAGAATTATCTTGAATGACAGGAATGATGTTCTTGTGGTGTGTCTCATTAAAACAGTGCTAAGTGGTTCATAGACTTTAGGTCCTCACCAGAGCAATTCAACATTGCCTTATCTTGTGTAAAAGATTCCCTTTTTCCTTTTAGGCAGTGACTTTTATACCCCGCAGTGACGTAGCAAAGTGATTGGCCTGCTGGTAACCTTGACAACCATGGTTCCTCTAGAAGTAGTTCAGGATGCCACATAACCTATAACCACATAACCAATCTATATCTCTAATCTCTAGATTGGCTATATAATACTGTAGTTTCTAGATTGGCTCTATAAGACTGTAGTTTCCTTGATTGACAGTTGACAGTTTTTGGTGTTCATCAGTTTTCACACATACTTGTAATTATTATAGTTATACAAACCTTTAAATAATTTTCTCATGTATTTGCCTGAAAAACACCAAGCCCCTAAATCACATCTGTGAATCTAACTGGTTTCAGTCCTCTCTCTCTTCCATTAGAGGGAGAGGAGCCAGTGTGATCTGTCAGAATGTACCCTTATGACACAACATCACTGTCCGTTTTTATCCAGTTGTAACAATAGAGATGTTATATGCTCTGCTTATAACCCCTCACGGCACACTGACGCACAAAGATGGCAGTTATTAATTGACTTATAATGTTCACAGTCAAAGTGATTAATTAATCTCTCTGTTTGAATGGTTTTGAGATCTGTAGCTCATTTAACAGGGCCAGGTGAGCCCTGTGTACTGGGTCTGGTTCAAGAAGGCCTCATATGCAAAAAGTTTGTGTTTGTCAAACTTTAGGTTTATTGACCACACACACACACACACACACACACACACACACACACACACAGCCTCTATACACAGATGGGCCTGTGAGAAAACCAGAACTGTGTTTACTGAAGTCCTGATGTAGCACGTAGCTCTCAGCTTGACCAATGGAGCGACCTCCAGCCTGACTCCACTGCCCCACAGCACACAACCTCCGGATGAAGTGTCTCCATTCACCAGCGCATAGCCTCTCAAATGGCATTTATCATGTCCAAAACCCTTGCACATTGACTCATCCATTCATTTTGGCATGGGCAGGATTAATTTGCTTTTGACCAAAGGATTTAAATGGATTTAAAAATAAATACAAGGACAGGCCTCGTAGCAGTGATTTGTCTCTAATCAGGCTGACCACCACCTCTGTCTCTGGCCGGTTCTCCATGCCTGACCCCACCCCCCACACTGGGAGGTTGTGTCTAATCTGACCACCTCTGTCTCTGGCCGGTTCTCCATGCCTAACCCCCCGCACCCCCCACACTGGGAGGTTGTCTCTAATCAGGCTGACCACCACCTCTGTCTCTGGCTGGTTCTCCATGCCTGACTGGACCCTCAGTCATCAGGACATCATCAGGAGAGATTAGTGACTCAACCCCTGTGACCTTTCTGTGGGTTTAAGTTTCTCTTTGATGAGGTGGAGGGGCTCATATCACCAGCCGACCAGGCCCACTGACCAGACTCACTGACTGAGCCATTCACAAATGCCTACTGACCAGGCCCACTGACCAGACTCACTGACTGAGCCATTCACAAATGCCTACTGACCAGACTCACTGACCAGACTCACTGAATGAGCCATTCACAAATGCCCACTGACCAGACTCACTGACCAGACTCACTGACTGAGCCATTCACAAATGCCTACTGACCAGACTCACTGACCAGACTCACTGACTGAGCCATTCACAAATGCCCACTGACCAGACTCACTGACTGAGCCATTCACAAATGCCTACTGACCAGGCCCACTGACCAGACTCACTGACCAGACTCACTGACTGAGCCATTCACAAATGCCCCCTGACCAGGCCCACTGACCAGACTCACTGACTGAGCCATTCACGAATGCCCACTGACCAGACTCACTGACCAGACTCACTGACTGAGCCATTCACGAATGGCCACTGACCAGACTCACTGACCAGACTCACTGACTGAGCCATTCACAAATGCCCACTGACCAGACTCACTGACTGAGCCATTCACAAATGCCCACTGACCAGGCCCACTGACCAGGCCCACTGACCAGGCCCACTGACCGAGCCATTCACATCAGTTAGCTCTGTGGTCAGGGATCCTCTGGGGACTGGGGCAGCCCTACACATCTGACAACCACACTGTTATAGAGTGGATTTGGGGAGGAGGGCTCAGGGAGGAAGACTAGGGGAAGGGGAAATTATGTGGACCCAGAGGAGTGTCTGTTCATGGTTTTAGATGTGGTGAGGAAGATTGAAGAGTCAGTTTGTGGTTCCATAAAATGGAACACTTTTCCCTACGTAGTGTACACTTTTTGGTTGACAGTAGTGTGCTATGGGTGAATAGGGTTGCATTTGGGACTCAGAGCTTCACAGGGTTCCTCTGCTCTATATAAAAAACTCCAAACAGCCATGTGTTTAAAGACAGCTGCTGGAACTACTCTCTAATTATACATAGTCAGTCTCAGCTAGGGGAGAGTTATGCGCATATATAATTTATGATGCTGATCGAAGGTATAAAATGCCCCTGGGAAGTAAAGATCTTTAGTCTATTCTTGCTTTCACACCAAGGAGCTTTTTCAGTTGTACCATTCCTGCAACTTTTTTGCTTGAACAGTTTGGACACACACATTTTGTTTTGACTACTACTGTGTATCGATCTTTTTATCTCTTTAATGAATCCAACTGACTTAGTCAAGTTTTTGCCTGCACCTTAATGTTAAATATCTCTGAAAAACCGAAGCAGCCAGGTAACTTAGCTCTGAATCTGCAAAACATTGTGGATATTTAAGGTTTTAATGCTTTATTGATAGTGTGAAAGAGAGATGATGGGTTTTAGACTCTGCTTCATGTTGTTTGTTCATTATAGTCCCCCCATGTTGTCCTGTTGTTGTCTTTGCCTGTTTTCTAAACATGTTTGTGTCCTTGAAAGTTGTTAGTATTGTCTGTCTCTTTAATTTAGTCCTGGTTCCCGGACAGGACCGCTCTGGGCCACAGAGTGCTGAGCAATGAGTCTGAGTAATAGAAAGTGTTAAATCACTAAAGTCCCAAACAGCACCTTATTTTCTATATACACTAGGGCATTCTTCTGACCAAAGCTCTACTGGCCTCCTGATAACAGGGTGCTATTTTGAGTTGGGTCCTTTTGGACCGGACCACCCTACAGCCTTATATAACACTGACACAATAAACACCAAACTGATAATTGACCCATCAATCAAACACAGACGTCAGGCACTCTGTAGGTCCAGGCAAGGCTGTTTCCCAAATGGCTGCGTGTGCGCGCGCGTGTGTGTGCGTGCGTGCATACTGTTTGGCTGAGGGTTGGTTGTGAGCAGGAACAGGAGTTGGTCTCAAAGTGCTAATGACGTTGGATTACTGTTAGCCCACAGCACTGCCCTTGGAGATTAAAATCTGTCAAAGTGACCGACTCAGTACTGGCTCACTGACCAGACGTTCTCAGTACTGGCTCACTGACCAGACGTTCTCAGTACTGGCTCACTGACCAGACGTTCTCAGTACTGGCTCACTGACCAGACGTTCTCAGTACTGGCTCCCTGACCAGACGTTCTCAGTACTGGCTCCCTGACCAGACGTTCTCAGTACTGGCTCCCTGACCAGACGTTCTCAGTACTGGCTCCCTGACCAGACGTTCTCAGTACTGGCTCCCTGACCAGACGTTCTCAGTACTGGCTCACTGACCAGACGTTCTCAGTACTGGCTCACTGACCAGACGTTCTCCCGGGGGGAGAGAGAGAGAGAGGGGACCCCCTGGTCTTGTTAAAGTGAAGGTAGTTGTAAATCTTAGAGTTTTATCCTCTAAAATGTAAAATAAAGGAATATTTTCAACATCATACAGTGCATGGATCAACAGCGTTGCTCTGATTAGTGGAGATGTCTCGCTCAATGTGTATTGGAGTGGAATGAGTGATGAAATGGGCTCTATATTTAGGTCTATTGTCAGGAAAAACGCATTTACAAAATAGTGTTTTATCTGACAGTGGGAAAGATGGAGAAGAGTTGAGTTGAAATATCAGTGTGTCACGGTGGGTCAGGGTGGATCGGAGTGGGTCGGGGTGGGTCGGGGTGGGTCGGGGTGGATCGGGGTGGGTCGGGGTGGGTCAGGGTGGATCGGAGTGGGTCAGGGTGGATCGGAGTGGGTCAGGGTGGATCGGAGTGGGTCAGGGACAGACTACTAGATCAACCTGGGTCGCTAAATCAGAAAAACAAAGTACACATTACACTAAAGTTTCAGAAACATGAATACAACATTTCACATGTTCTATTATTGGCTGTGTGGAGTTTTCGCTCTCCCTCCCTGGCCAGTCATACTTCAGTAATGATCTAGAGCTGGTGGTACACAACGTCCTACCCCAACACACACACACACACACACACACACACACACACAAACACCAACAACCCCCATCACACACACACTTACAGACACACACCAGCAACCCCCTATCACACAAACACACCCCTACAGACGCACACCAACAACCCTCTATCACACACACACACCTCCAGACACGCACCAACAACCACCTACATGCTACATGCGCACACACCAACAACAACCACCTACACACACACACACACACACACCAACAACCACCTACACACACACACCCACAACCACCTCTACACACACACATACAATTAAATGTAGCTATCATGACTTCAATCTACATTATGTACACTACAGGAAGTGCTGTGTGTGTGCGTGCGTGTGTGCGTGCGCGTGCTAGTCAATGGACAATCTTGCAGTCTGGACTCATTGATAAATGACTTACCTTGGTAACTCATTGACCTGGTCTGTGAAGCCCCCCCGTTCCTCCCCAGTTTCTGAACATGTCATGGTTTCCAGGGGAGAAGGAGGGGCTTGACAGTATAGAGACCCACAGCCAATAGAGTTCTGAGGGACTGCTTCCCTCAGGGTTTTTTTCCTTTTCTTTTCTTTATAGTGGCCCCTCCCTCCCCCTTCCTCTGACGGTTCTCAGGGCCCCCCTCTCATCTGAGCTGTGCTGGAACTAGTTGGCTCTGCTCGACTGTCTGTGTGAAGGCAGGGGTTGGGGGGTGGGGATTTGGCAACTCCTTTGATCTGTAAAGCATAAACAAGAGTGGGCCTGGAAATGGGTGGAGGAGAGAAGTGTTGAGTCAGAATAGAGCTGTCTCTGTCTGTGTGTCTGTCTCGGTCTGTCTGTCTGTCTGTCTCGGTCTGTCTGTCTCGGTCTGTCTGTCTGTCTCTGTCTGTGTGTCTGTCTCGGTCTGTCTGTCTGTCTCGGTCTGTCTGTCTGTCTGTCTCTGTCTGTGTGTCTGTCTCGGTCTGTGTGTCTGTCTCGGTCTGTGTGTCTGTCTCGGTCTGTCTGTCTGTCTGTCTCGGTCTGTCTGTCTCTGTCTGTCTCGGTCTGTCTGTCTCTGTCTGTCTGCCTGTCTGTCTCTGTCTGTCTGTCTCTGTCTGTGTGTCTGTCTCGGTCTGTCTATCTGTCTGTCTCGGTCTGTCTGTCTTGGTCATTTTCTGTCGGTCTGTTTTTGTCTGTCAATCTACGTAAGAATGAGCAAATAGTAATGAGTATGAATGACAAGCAATTATGTTTATTTACAGTTACCGTGTAAAATGTGTTTTTGCCGGACCGCGTAAGCAGAGTCCGGCCTAGAAGAGCGAATGTCACTGACTGAGTGACTGACTGCACCTTGTTAAATAGCGCACTGGTTAGAGACCTGGGCTACGGAACAACAGGTCCCGCGTTCGACTCCTGTAACAGTCAAAACACATTATACCTGAGGGCAGGACAGACAAATACTTTGCTGGCCTCAACCTTCGTTATTGGAAGCCTAAAATAAAACAGTTCTGGTGGATATAAGGATTTGTTCAGGACAGACAAAAACTTTGCTGGCTACATGATTCTCTTGTCTTTTCACTTAACAAAAAAGTCAGTTATCGTTAACTATATTGATAGTTATTGTATCAATGTCAATCACGAATGGTTAATAAGCTGTTAAAACGGCCAGTTACAAAAGTTATACAGTTCATAGATGCTATTTGTCGTGGAGGTAAACTTAATAAGAAATGTTAGTTTAACACAATGCCTAATGTTGTCTAGCGACATATTCAAACTTTGCGTGATGTTAATGCGTGATGAGATGATCTAATGTTGAGACTCTATACTGACACATGATAAGCGTGCCGTTCCATGGTGTAGTGGCTAAAGACATAGCCCCTCATGTGGGCGACCCCGGTTTCGAATCCAGTGCAGGCGACAACATTCGTCACTTTCAATTGCGGGCCGTCTGAACTAGGTCTTTTCAACTTGAAAGTGTAAAGTTGTGTGTGACAATGAAATGGTTCTTTGCATTGTGTGTAAGCTGTGGGTGCAGTGTCAGGGGCCATGGGATGTTTAAGGGCCATGGGATGTTTAAGGGCCATGTTAGAGTGGCTGTCCTGCCTCATCCTTGTCTCCAGACTGCCTCAGCTATTAGCATAAAGAATGCCCTGTAGAGGGAGAGGACGGGGCAAACAGCAGCAGGGTGTTGGGTCCCAACTCAGTCTGGGCCTTTGTGTAGCAGGTGAAAGCTTTGTAAATGTGGCGCCACATTGATAAAGGGCTCAAGAGGCTGCCTGGGTCCCAACTGTTACCCTGTTCCCTAGACAGTGCACTGCTGTATCTCTATGGGCCCTGGTCAGTGGGTAGGGCTCTATGTAGGGCTGAGGGTGCCGATTGGGAGGTGGATGCGCTGTCCAGGCTGTTTTCAGGAACACAGATCCCCTGCTTTGAGGCCTGGCACTGACCTTCTCTCCCTCCAGCCGCTAAAGACACATCCATGTGTGTGTCTGTGTATCTGTCTGTACGTCTGCAGACTGGGCCTTGTGGAAACAGACCGGTTGCTTTCCTCTAATAGCCCAATCAGGCAACAAGTTCTGACGCAGCCCCTAATTGTCAACGGCCTCACAGCACTGAGAGACAATGCAGCAAGCCAGCCCACCCAGCCAGCCCGTCACTCACCCAGCCAGTCACTGAGCCAGCCAGTCACCCAGTCAGGTGGCCAGCCAGTCACCCAGCCAGTGCCCTGTCTCCTAGCTAAACCAGCCCAGAATAGATGTGATCTACAGTGTCGAAAACACTCGAGGGAAAAATGTTATTTTGCAACTAATTATGGCTTCTGTAGAATAGATGTATTTCCCTGGATGTAAAGGTTGCAGCCCAACAGTTAAACTGGAGGTTTAGGCTACGGCCAAACTTATAAACATTTTTTTCTCAGCAGATTAAGTAGCTTGCCAGAGTTTGAAAATTTTTGTCTTAACTAGTCAAGAATTTTTACCCATCTGTACTCGTAGCTTGCTAAGCTAACCAGCTATCTCATTTAGCCATCTCACGACATCTTCTCACGTTAGCTTGCTAAGCTAACCAGCTGTCTCATTTAGCCATCTCATGATATCTTCTCATGTTAGCTTGCTAAGCTAACCAGCTGTCTCATTTAGCCATCTCACAACATCTTCTCAGGTTAGCTTGCTAAGCTAACCAGCTCTCTCGTTTAGCCATCTCACAACGTCTTCTCACGTTATCTTGCTGTCATTGTTGTCGTCACAAGAGAGAAATTTGCACTGGCTAGCTGAGTTGTTATTAGAAAATGGGAGTGAGCTAGCAGGTCCACCTGGGCGAGAATGTTATTGCTGTTAGGGAATGTCAAGATCAGTCTTTTCATTTCAAGTTAACCTTAATAGACGTTTGCCGTTACTAGAGGTTGTGGATTTGAGGCTAGATGAATGATTTTCCATGTTTTTTATGTAGGGCGTGTGTATGTGTGTGATTGGCTTACAGACAGTTCAAATGCTTGGAACCCAATTCATGCCAATCAGTCTGCAGGTATCTCAGAAGCTGTTTTTTTAACTCTTTATTTTGTCTCTGTGCAGCCATCTCGACCAATCCACAACCTGGCAGGACCCTCGAAAGGCCCTCCTACAGATGAACCAAGCCCCTCCCACCAGCCCTGTACCAGTCCAGCCACAGAATATTCTGAACCCAGCTAGTGGTCAGTACGCTCGCTCGCACTCACGCACGCGCTCATACACACGTGTAGTTCAGGGTTGCACGATATTGACAAAATGTGATATTGCAATATTGATCATGAATATTGCAATATTGATATTCATTTCAATATTCTTAAACATATGTAAAAACTACCATTTGCACTTTCATTTGCCTTCATTGCACATCTATACATCCCACTTGAACATACATTATACTTAATACATTTTCTGCCCTCTTATTTGCACTTCTGGTTAGATGCTACTGTAACTGCATTTCTTCGTACTGTACTTGTACTGTTCAGTGACAAAATTGAATCTACTCTAAAGTTTGTCTTAGGATATGCCCCCAGTTTTGTCTCTACAGTAGAGGAACGCTTGTCAACTCTCAAACAGGGCCAATCACAGGTATTGGCTTTTTAGACACGCTACCTAATCAACACCAAAAGCAAAATAATTTAGAAAACATAAAAACAAATGATCGCATGGAAACAGACTGCAAACTAGTTCCACAAAGTCTTAGGCCACCACAAAGGAAATCTGAACGCTGTTCGCTAGGAGAGTCCGGTGTTTCAGCCTATGTAAAGGTGCCTATTGTATTTCTTGGCAGCGCATACATCATTTGAGAGTTTTTAATTGATTAAATCTCAAAGTGCAAAGGCATTTTAGAAGCATTGCCTCTATAGCTAAAGCCGAATACTCAATCATTATTTATCGCGCAGTCTTCTAAACTTCCGACTCCATTTTACACTAAGATGTTTATATTTATTTTGGATTATGCTTTTGACTAATGCTTTTTGTGATGTGAATCAAAATTACAGTTACAGTTTATCACGTTATTTTTTGCCCACTAACGTTTCCTCTTCGATCTCCGTAGTTTTATTGTCTGCCCGAGCCACACATCTTTTCTGTTCTTTTCTTTCACTCTTCTTACTCGTTTCGCTGTCTTTCTTCACTCACACGATGTTGCAGTATGCACACACGTCACGTGGTATGCTCCATAGGGTATTTTCGTGTAGTGGACCTATGCGCTCACACTTGCATGTAACAGGGCAACTGGCCAATGAAACATGATCACTGTATAGCGGTTTCAAGTGGGCACTAAATGAAACACAACTAAGCCACGCAGCCAATGGACGCACCTCTCCACAAAATAAACGTAATATTGCATACTTTCCGCAACATTTTCGATGTGATATTGCGCAACGTGATATTGGGATAACGGTATTGACTCAATATATCGTGCCCCCCTAACGCAGTTGTGGGCTTTTATAGTTGTAACCAGCATTAGGCTGATACCAACCGAAGACGATGGGCTGTGTTCATTTCTTTTATTTTAAAAATACTAAAATAAAGAATTGTGGTAGCCAAAAGTTCAATTATTCTTTTACCTCTGGTTACAATATAAGAAGTCACAAACATTTCTCAATCACTGCTTTTATTCCGCTGGATCAGATTATTGGGGAATTCGCCTTAG
>JACXGI010015190.1:0-17850 GCA_016801175.1 Esox masquinongy
ACAAACACACACAAACACACAAGGGCGACGAAAGGAGAGCCTGAGCAAGAAAATCAACACCAACCAACCCAACCCAGTTGCTTCTCAGTCTGCTTGGTTAGATGATACCCTTTTTAACTACTGGCAGGGCTTGGCTTTTCCCCCCATTTGACTCCACTGGAATGAATTAACAAGCCGTCGCCCCTATTCCGTGCTTTCCACAGCACGAAGCAGGGGAAACCAGGTGTGATTATTATGAGAAAGCTTTTGACTGCAACACAGCGTGGGCTGCTGACCTTTACATCAGGATCAGATTATACGGGTGAATGTTGAGGTGTTGGTCTCATCCTGGATGACTCTCTGCATGACACCGTGGGCGTGTCCCTAACCTCTACATGAGTAAACTACATTTGATATGAGCCCTATGGGAACACCATCTGCCGTATCGTATGGAAAAACAAAAGACGCACCTTGAGCTGACATTCAATCGTGTCCACATGTCTCACATAAACGAGACTACATTAACTATAACAACGCTTCATTCTACTTAAAGCTACATTCTGAATGACATTATAAATTATAAACAGTGAAATGATCAACCCGGCATTTGTTAAATGAAGTACTTAAAACAAGCGTCTGCCCTCCCGGCAGAGGAGGCGAGTGTGGTAACAGTACTGACCCAGATGGACCTGTTGCATGTAAGCCAGCAGCGCGTCCCGGTTGGCGTCCCAGAAGCCCGGCAGCTCACTCTCATTGGGGAATTTACAGCAGGACAGCTCCAGAGTGATCTCCAGACACTGGCCCCACACATAGTTGTAGTCCTGCATGCCACCTGTAAGGCAAGGGTCAGGCCTCGAGTCGGACACGTGGGCGAGAACCACGTCCCCGGCGTTCTCTCATCAACCCTTGAGAACCTTAAATACACTTCTAGGCTCCGCAGGCTGAAGGAACGGCCCACAGTTTGACTGACGCGGTCATTAAATGACAAGTATTTCACACTTCTCTCCCTCTCCTGGCACTGGTTTGTTTAAATCACAGTTCTCAACGGAGGGCGTTACATTGTTGTCACCAGACTACCGAGTTCTATTAAGTCGCTCCGGGGGAAAAAAAAGTGTCCGCTATGTTACTAAAACGCTATGCGAACGTAATACATCTGTTCTATTATGAATACACTTTGTCTGGAGCTGGAACGCAGAGCGGACCCACCTGGTAGAGGGTACCAGTTGTAGCCATTGGTGATGCCGTCCGTGAAGTCCTTAGAGTCGTAGCACTGGTCGCCCTTGTGCATGAGTGTGTGTGTGTAGGAGTAGGTCTTCGCCAGGTGGACAAACACGTCGTTGTCAGGGGTGACGCTGGAACCGCCCTGCAGCTCCGCACCTGGAGGACCCAAGCAAAAAGGTCAGTGGCCGCGTCCCAAACGGCACCCTGTTCCCTTTATAGAGCACTACTTTACTGTGAGGGCCCTTGGGTCATTCAGGAATCGGCCTGACTGACATGACATGACGGTGAAATCATTTCGAATCCAGGTCGAAGGATGTGATTGGTAGATCAGTGGCTTGGGATGTTTTTTTTTTCTATTCAGATAACTATACTGGGCTTCCTGCCTAGCGTGAATCTGCCTTTCTAAAATCAACTCCGCCTCGCTCTGTGGGCAGCGTGCTTTTCCTGGGAGCCAAGTCTGCCTGGGTCAGAATCTCTGGACAGCAAGGCCATGATCAGAGCCTGGACATAGTCAAGGTTTGTCTTAAAGTTGGTTCAGTCGTCACAGCCAGGACAGGCCATTGTGTACCATTTGTTTTGGACAAGGCAGCATTACAATGTTTTTTGGTTCGTTCTTTCTAGTATGTGAAATTGTACTGCTTTAGTAATTCTCATTGAGTTGGATTTCATTGTCTTGCCCTCCTGGGGCTCTGTGGGCCCTGTTTAGCCCTTTAGCGCAAGGTTTGAGCGTTGCTTTCTTTTTTTTTGTCTGTCTCTGTCTGACTGAAACTCTTTCAGCTGTTGACTGGAAACAAACAAACACCAAACTATCAAATGTAATCATAGCAAATGAGTGTCCTCATGCTCCCTCCCTGCCTCTATTTTCTTCTCCTTCTGACCTCCTCTCACCATCCCTCTCTCCACTCCTATATTTCTCATTCTCCATGTCTTGCTCTGTTGCCATCTCTTTTTCTTCTCTCTCCGTTCCCCCAGCCCTTTTTCCTCCCTCCCTCCCTCCCTCCCTCCCTCCCTCCGTGGGTGTTGACATAACGTGCCTCTGTTGCTGTTGTCGTATGGATAGCTGGCCACCACAGCCCCTCCATGCAGGTTGGCGGACAGGACGAAGCTCTCCATCTTCAGCCAGTCAATAATGGCTCTCACCTCCATCTCTCTGGTTCCACTCTCCTTAGAAAAGGCATCAGGGAAGTTCCTGTTCAGATCGACACCGTTCTTGTTGAACCTACGGCGGGGAACCACACGTCAAAAGACAGAACGAGAGGTTGACAGAGGACAAACCGTCAGACTTGGAATGTGTTTGTTCTAGTTCATGTTTATTTCCATCCCACATAGCAGCGAATGTAAAGGAGCCCCATGGGACATAACCAATGGCATGGGACTATCTAAACACACAGTTTCATTTAAAGCATACAGGACTCATGGGGGCCTATCAGAAGTCACAAACAACTGCTAGTGTTTCTTTCTTTTTTCTACAGACTCTTTGCTCAGACATTCAGAGGCAACATCCAAAATAGTACCCTAATCGCTATATAGTGCACTACTACCATATGGCTCACATCCACAGTAGTTCACCATACAGGGAACATTGGTGACGCAGACAGTGACTTTCAGGGCTCTGATGCCCATTTGGTATCATCAGTCCACTGTCATTGGTCCATTCATGAGATTCAGGCTGGGGTTCATTGACAAAAAGTCTACAGTGACTGTTTACCCACTGGGCTCTTGACACATTGAGAAGCCCGGAGAGAAGACACCAAACACTCAATGCAAACAGTCGCTAACAGGGACTTTGTCTTCCTAGTGGCCTCTCGGCCCTGTGATGACATTCAGATTGCCTTGACGGTTCTGAAGCCCATAGAAACAGAGCAAGAACAGACACTAATTCCATTTATATGGTGATGCCTGTACCAACATTCCATTCGTGAAGTTTAGACTGAGACTGCAAATAAAATGTCTGCTGTTAGTCCAGAACTGAGAGAGAGAGAGAGAGATGGACAAATAGAGTGTGAGAGAGGAGAGATACGGAGAAAGCGTAAGGAGATGCGAAGAAGAGAAGGGCAGAGGCTCCGAGCGGAGGTGGAGAAAGTGCCAGGATGTTTGCCGACCTTGTCAACGGCAGAGCGTGGCCGGCCCGGGGTGCGAGGCTCATTAGGTAAACATTATATGGCTACCCCCCCCTCCTCCTCTGCCTCCCCCCTCCTCCTCTGCCTCCCCCCCTCCCTCCCCTCCCCTCCCCAGTGCACAGAGAGCTCTTTGTCCTCACGTTGCCTCTCAAGGAATCACAACTCGGCTATCGTCAAGGGAAGGACCTCGCAGTTTGATTCAATTTTGCATCCCAAAATGGCACCCTGCTCCCTTTGTAGTGCACTCATTTCAGCCAGAGTGTCCTGGTGCACTGCTTCATATAGGTAAAAGGTTGCAAGTTAGGACACGTGCCGAGGCTGTGAAAATGTCTCAGGGAGTAGAAGAATGTAATGCATCCGTATGTCAGAGTCCCTTGGTTTCCTGTACACAGAGGCTTCATGCATCTCCTGAACAGCACATTCATCCTCCAGACAGTCCAAACAGTCACACATATTATGAATCAGGCAACACTGTGTGCCTAATAGAATTAGTATGTTTTTACTTCTCAGGTATTAGATTATTCATCCATTCACTCACAGTTCCCACTGCTTTCCAGGAATTGCAATGTGCATGGTGTGTTTAGTACTGTGAGGCTAGTCTTGTGGTGTGTTTAATACTGTGAGGCTAGCCTCGTGGCGTGTTTAATACTATGAGGCTAGCCTCGTGGCGTGTTTAGTACTGTGAGGCTAGCCTCGTGGCGTGTTTAGTACTGTGAGGCTAGCCTCGTGGTGTGTTTAATACTATGAGGCTAGCCTCGTGGTGTGTTTAGTACTGTGAGGCTAGCCTCGTGGTGTGTTTAGTACTGTGAGGCTAGCCTCGTGTTGTGTTTAGTACTTTGAGGCTAGCCTCGTGTTGTCTTTAGTACTGTGAGGCTAGCCTCGTGTTGTCTTTAGTACTGTGAGGCTAGCCTCGTGTTGTCTTTAGTACTGTGAGGCTAGCCTCGTGTTGTCTTTAGTACTGTGAGGCTAGCCTCGTGGCGTGTTTAATACTGCGAGGCTAGCCTCGTGGTGTGTTTAGTACTGCGAGGCTAGCCTCGTGGCGTGTTTAATACTGCGAGGCTAGCCTCGTGGCGTGTTTAGTACTGCGAGGCTAGCCTCGTGGCGTGTTTAGTACTGCGAGGCTAGCCTCGTGGCGTGTTTAGTACTGCGAGGCTAGCCTCGTGGCGTGTTTAGTACTGCGAGGCTAGCCTCGTGGTGTGTTTAGTACTGTGAGGCTAGCACAATAAGGGAGAGCAGGTGCATCGAGGCGACTAGTCGGGTTTTCCTCCTGGCTTGTGGCTCAATGCCTGGTTCAGCAGGCTAATTCTCCCCAACCCTGGCCTTCCGGAGGTGATTATATAGCTGCTGTGGTCTGGAGGATGGAGGAGGCTAAGACAGGCAGGTTGACAGAATGCCTAGCCTAATTCTGATTCCACTCGTATACGCATTCACCACCCCTCAAGGATTTAAAAGCAATGTCTTGGCATAAAGGCTGAGCGTCTAGCATATTTCCTGACCTACACCAATCCGATGCTTTCGAACACTTCATGGGCAGTGAACAAGTGCACACTTAAGGGGGAAGGGAAGAGCCAGGATTTGGCTCCAGCCACGGGTCAACGCAGCACATCTAGTACACCATGTTTCTTGCATCAACATATCTAAGGGGAAGGGCACGCTCCATTGCCTTTTAACTTGCAAGTTTTAAAATACACTGAAAGCACACAGTACATAAGTAGCACCAGGCGGCCAAGGGTCTGAAAACCCAGCAGTTTGAAACAAACATGATGCATGTTAAATCTGTTTTAACCCTGTTTCTTTTTAACAGAATTGTACCATTTTGCTGCGAACATTTGTTTAGGGGAACAGAAACTGTTTATGATTGCTCCAGCTGAAGCTCGTTAGGGGACAGAGGAAAACAAATGGAGCGCGGAGCTTGAATAGGCTGCCAGGCTTTTTCTGCTTTCACAAAACACAGTTTTGCTGAAAATCTAGCTTATCAGAAAACTTTCCAGTCATTAACACTGGGGTCAGCAACAGGCCATCACAGGGAGCCTTTACAGTGTTCACAAACACTGCAACATGTATTGTGACAGAAGTGAATGTGGACAATGTCTAATCATACAATATACATGACATGCTGATTAGCCGACGCTTATAGCCAAAGCAAACCTACAGACAAGCATGGCTTTTACATACAGATGGTCCCAGGAATCAAACCCCCTACTGACATTGCAAGCACCATGTCTACCAATTGAGCAGCAGAGGACCATATCATATATTTATGGAGGTCTCTGCTCACAGAAAATAACAGCCCATTACAATGTTTGTTTCTCTGTTACCTCAACAAGGACACTGCCTGACATTTACAAGCACCCTATTCCCTTCTTAATGCAACGGTCCGGGTCAAATGTAGTGCACTATATAGGGAATAGGGTTCCATTTGAGATGCTATCAGAAATAGATGAGAACATTTGAGCACAGTTTCTATCTGTGGGACATTTCCGTTGTTTATAAAGCAATATTTCCACTTACCAGTCTTACCACTTTCAGGGTAGAGAGAAAAAAAAAGGAGAGAGAGAGCATGGGAGAGAGAACAAGAGGGAGAGAGCAAAAGGACAGAATGAGGGAGAGAGGGAGCGATACAAAGGAAAGAGAGCAAGACGAAGAGAGTGAACTAGGAGAGACAGCGTGCGGAGGGAGAAGATAGTTACCATAAACATATTCCCTAAATAACCCAGAATATTTTTTTAATACTGCTCCTGCAGTTGACCCTTGCTGATCTGCATCATGACATCTACAGCATACCAGAGCACCAGAGACTGGGGGCCCTCTGCAGCATGCCAGAGCACCAGAGACTGGGGGCCCTCTGCAGCATGCCAGAGCACCAGAGACTGGGGGCCCTCTGCAGCATGCCAGAGCACCAGAGACTGGGGGCCCTCTGCAGCATGCCAGAGCACCAGAGACTGGGGGCCCTCTGCATCATGCCAGAGCACCAGAGACTGGGGGCCCTCTACATCATGCCAGAGCACCAGAGACTGGGGGCCCTCTGCAATAAGACTGGTGCAGTGTAAAGTTTACAACCTGTTTACTCTTGTTGACTCACTCAACATGTAATTTACTCAGGGGAGAAGCAGAGCCGAATGGCAAAGCCACTCCCCATAGCAACTAATGTCTTCTGTGTCCATACCTGTCTCACCCCTCATCTTCACCTGTCATCTTCAGCCTTCATCCTCTACACTCATCCTCACCCCTTGCATTCCTCTTGCTCAGCCACAGGGTCTTTTTTCCAGCCTAGAATCAGTCCCACTAAGTTGACAGCAGCTTTGGTCCAGTAGTCAGTGGGCCCCTTGCGTGTCCGTGTGTGTGTGTCCGAGTGTCTGTATCCGTGCGTGTCCATGTGTGTGTGTCCGTGTGTGTGTGTGCGCGCGCATGTCCGTGGGGGGGGGGGCTCAACACCCTCCCTTGCAGGTGTACATTGTGGTTAGTCTGTTGTGATCTGTGTGAAAATAGTAATTGTGGGTTTCAAACAGCATTTCAACACCAAAATCCTTCTCTGTTCTGGGTGTGTGCGAGTTGTGAAACAGTGTGCGAGTGACTAACAGAGATAATACAACAGGGATCCACTGCTAGTAACAGAAAAAATACATACGAGCAGCAAAGTGTGTGTGTGTGTGTGTGTGTGTGCACGTGCACTTATGCCAGTTGGTTCATATTTGACCAAAACCTTTCACCAGTCTCCACAGGGACAAAGGGTTATATAAGGATGGGTTTAGGGTTAGTGTGTGTTTTTTGGGGTTAAGGTGAGCTGTAGTTAGGTGATGGGGGAAGATACGATGTTGAATGACAATATCTTTTTGTATCCCCACTAGGACAGAGACTCTCTAAAATGTCTGTAGTCCGGCAAGTCTACAAGAAGCAAAAGAGCAAATTTTAGCTTCCCTGATAAGAATAGTTAAAATATATCATTATTGATAATGATAATTATGATATAATCATAATTGATAATGATCATTATGATATAATGATAATAATTTTCTTCTCGATTAGATAGAAACAAAGTATTGCACTTCAGTCAATCATTAATTTATCTACAGAATCAACATCTTGAAAATACTTCATATTTTATAGCACTGCTTTTCATATGATAAGATTTCAGTTTATGGGTCAGTTTTTTTTCTATGGAACGATCCTGAACAAACAACCATGACACAGAGAAAATGATCCTTTAGCATGCTCATCTCCAACAGAGACAACAACAGAGACTGCAAGGGTAGCGAAGAATGGGAGAGAAGGAGAGACAGAAAGACAGGGCAGCACGATTAATAGAATTATGTTACGTCATCCAATGAGACGGAAGTCTTCGGCAGCATGGTCATAGATGCACCTATGCCTGGCCTTAAAGGGGCAGTGTGTAGAATCCTGCCCCTAACGTTTACAAGACAGAATTGAAACAATGACACAACTTGTCTCCTCCTCTTCCCTGACAAGACCGGAATAATATCATCCAGGCAAGGGTGGTTTAGGATGGGGGGACAGTACTGCAAGTGTTTATATCGAGTACAAGGAGACTACAAATCAATGCAAACTGATACACGGCACATTTTTACAAAACAATTAAAAAAAAAAAAAAAATTGACTGCAGATGTCTTCTGGTGATTTCTGCTTGAACGTATGCTAGTAGTTCAGTAAAAACCTCACATATGGCCTCTTTAGTGCTTCACCAAAAAGTAATTTCCTTTGGCCGTTGTTCACTTCCCCTACTGCTGGGTGGTCAGATGGACACAGAGCTCGTTGTGATTCATAGCAAACAAAAAGTGTCTTGCGGTTCTCCTAAGTGTGTCTGTAGGTTAGTTTAATACCTGGAATCCCTTAATTCTATGCAATGACATGCAGAAGTGGCGGCCACAAACTGAGCAGCATGGGCCACCTGGAAAGCGGACCAATACAAGGTATCCTTTTAAAAGCCCTGCACAAGATAATTGGCATCTTCTCATGTGAGTGGCACTGACATATTGTCCCACATACCCAACAACATAGTTATTAATAGTTTCCGCTTCAAGGTCGGTGCCTGTAAGCAGGTAGAAAATATTGCTCAAGGGTTGAGAAAGTTTGCATACTGGCAACAGTGCAAATGTAGCAAACGCCAACGCATTGAATGAGTATATACTACAAGGTTTTAGACAAGCTGTAGGCCTACCTATAATCAGTAATACTTCCCACGTTTCACATGCACTTTTTTTAAAATGTATTTCATTTTATTCAGTTAGCACATTATTTAGGCTATGATTTCTATGATCTAATTTTAGGAGTGAGGCTCTAAATCCTGTTTACAGTCACATGTTTGAAAATCGCAATTCATAAAATGTAATCGCAATATTTGGAAAAAAACAAACGTGATTGAATATTTTATCCAAATCGTGCAGCCCTATAGACAGAGACAGACAAGGCAAGGACAGAGACACATGGAAGACAGAAGGAAAGAGAAATAAAGAGAGAGACAAAGAAATAGACCATAATAGACCACAGCTAGACCACAGAAAGAAGGGAGGTGACCTACTCTGGTTGGTTGAAATACCACAGAGGTTTTACTGGGCACCATGGCTTTGTCTTCCAACCAAATGGGACCCAATTCCCTTTATAGTGCACTACTTTTAACCACGGACTTCTACCACGGACCTTTTCTAGAACCCTATGGATCCTTATTCCCAACATTCTTCCAGTCGTTATTCACTGCATAAGAAACTGCCCTTGACCACTTCCACGAGCAGCCGAAAAAACAAATCACAGACATAACAAAACATGCAGAAAAGCTTCCGTGTTGTTCAGCGTAATCAGGTCAAAGAACTAGTCCTCTCGTTTGCCGTGCTCCCACGTCAGGGTGAAATACACCTGGGGGGGCTCTGTGGCTTCAGGCTATTTGGGGGAGGACACAGGATAATTGCAGGGACCTGGTGTCCAACTCCATGTAGCCACGTGTGTGGAAAACATCTAATCAACGGTAAGACGCTGAAACTGTTTACATCCGTCTGTTTCTTAAACCACTTGTTACACTGCGGTCTCTGTTTGTTTGGTCTTGGCTAGCTCATCTTTCAGGTTGTCAGTAGCTAGGGACCCGCTACCTTATTAGTGAGAACGACCCCATTCTGTCTACACTGCCCTGCTATGGGCCCTGGTGAAAATAGTGCACCATAGGGAACAAGGTGTCATTTGGGAAGTGCGAAAAAAATAACCCTGATAACCCTCAGACAGTCATAATGTATCCGGATTTGTTGAGTAACAACCTTATTAACACGTCATAAAATCTTAATACTCACTTGAAATCATACTGTGCTTTAACGGTTCCTATTTTTTCTTTTTTTCCACAAATGAAAATATAAACAACAAAAAATACAAAAAGGAAAGCTACGACTGGTAAAAAAAAAAAAGTACATCCACACATACATCCACACATACTCAGGAATGTACTTGATGTAAAGAAGCCCACTACAACGAGACAAGACAAATTCATCACACCCTCCCAACTCCCCACACCAAGGAAGCAGGAAATACTGCCAAACCTCCCTTACCATCTGCAGACAAACAAGAGTATGTTATTCACAAGGGTAAAGTAGTATAGGAAAAAATAAAAATACAGAAACTAAACAAAATAAATAATTACACAGAAATATATCCAGCATTGTTAAGGTTTGTGTCACAGTTGGACAGAGGTGTTTAGACCCTGACAGTTATTCCGAGAGTTTAATAACTCGGGCTTCAAAGATAGACAAGGTGATAAAGCTAGGGAAACTGTTAGAACATGGGTTGTGGAAAGTTGGACAGATGTTGGAGACTTGAGTCACTGGTTGAATTCAATGCAGGAAATGTTGTAAGTGTAGCATAAGGAACAGCTCTGGTGTGACGTCTGAAGCCCAGTCAGGATATAAGCAAAGAGGGGATTTTTAACAAAATGACTAATTAACACAATTATATATAGGCAGAAATGCTCTAAAATAGCGTGTTCATAGCGTGTGTGTGTGTGTGGTTGTGTGTGAGAATTTGTGCAACCATGCCTGAGTATGTGTAAGTATACGAGACGTCTTTAGACAATCTATTTCTAGTGACTTCCTGCCTTTCCAAGCAACCACATCAACAAGCCAGTATGTGTGTGTGTGTGTGTGTGTGCGTGCGTGCGTGCTTTTTTGTATGTACGCGCGTGTGTATGCGCATGTGTGTGTGTGTGCGCGTATGTACGTGTGTGTGCGTGCGTGCACGTGCGCGTGCGTAATCGCCTCTCATTCGGCAGTTCACAGACTCTCCCATGTAGTCGTCGCTAATTGCAGAGTAGGAGTCACAACTCGAGATCCATTATTGGACTGGAGGACATCTTCCTGTGTCCGGCCATTCAGATGACAGAAAGGTCTAAGGGCCGGTATTCCGGTCATACGGCTTTGTGTCATCGGCTGCAGTGTGGGCCCATCCATTGGCTGGTTACCACTCAGCCCCACCCTGCCCCCACATGCCCTCTGTGTTTGGGCTGAAAACATGAGTACACGAGGGGGGGGGGGGTGAGGGGAAACGATACAAGTTGTGTAGAGATGTGTTTGTTTTATCCCAACCGCCTAAACACACGCCGTGAAGGACACTGAACAGACGAACGGACGGGACGGACAGACTTGTTGATAATGTTAGTAGATCGTTTCATTTGGAAACTGCGTTGTCGTACAGAAAACGGTTCCAAGCCACATCACCATGACCACATGTGTCATTTAGAGGCAGAAAGCAATGCTGTCATCAGCTGCAATCATAACATCTTTAAACCTGTTGCATTGTTATTACTCAAGCTTTTCTCTGTTTTTTTTTAGAGAACCCTTGCCTGTGTTTGTTTGTGTGTGTGTGTGTGTGTGTGTGTGTGTCAGAGTTACTGTTTTACTATCAAAGAGAGGACTGGCTGTCCACTGATAGTAGTACGAACACATACTTGTATGTGTTCCAGATCAACAGCAAGTGAAACACTTGAATAAAGATGGTCTGTCTTCAGGCTGAGGCTTCCCGTGAATCAGAATGTTGTGGACAATGAGTGTCGGAAAGCAATTGTGTCTACAAATGTCTCAGATTAGACTCCAGGTCCAGGGAGGCATCGATTCAGAACATAACGTTACAGGAATTTGCACAAAAAAACTAGTGGTTTTTCAGATCCTGCTTTGTCAGATTTCCCGCTCATTCCCTTATGATTCCTTGGAATTTTCCAACCAGGATTTTGAGTGCCCCTCGATCTTCCCAGCCTAGGTTGAACATATTGTGGACTGGCGCATAGCTCTGCTCCTGGCATTTAAAGCTAATTTATGTTCCAGCCGACATCTGCAGCATTTCACATGAATTTAATGTCCACAGACGTCTGGCACATTCCCTTTAAAAGGGACGCTGTTGATAGAGTGAGGCCTTCTCTAGTCAAAATGTGTGTTTGATTGAATCCCGGCCATAGTGTCAGTTTACCAGTTTCAGAGAGGACACTGTCAGTTACACCACCATATGCTTCAAAAAAAACATACAGTTTCTTTAGCTTTCCTGTCAGAAACCCTTTTTTGGTTCCAGAGAGAAAATGTTTTGGTTCCCGTTTGAATCTTTTGGTTTCCCTTATGAATCCATTCTTGTGTGTATACCTCCACTGGGTCTTTGTGGAGAGTGAGTATCAAATGGTGAATAGGGAATAGGGTGCCAGTTGGGACTCCAGTCACAAGCAACCGAAGATCCTGGGAGTTTCATCTGCGACACGATACCTTACCCCCCCAACAAAATTCTGATCTGAGATGTGTCTCAGGGTGTTAAAGACAAGGGGAGAGGTTCTCCAGTGTATCATCGGTCAGTGGAAAGGGGAAGCGTCACAAAAATGCCACCCAACTCCCTATGTTGCGGACTGCTTTTGTTTTGAGCACTATATAGGGAAAACTGTGCTATTTGAGATGGAGAGGAAGTCACATTCTAGCAAACCAAAATTGGTTGTGTGAAGGTTCCCAGAATATTCTTTAGGTTATAACAAACACATAAACTGTCTGTTGTTCAGATGATTGGACAGTGTTCGGCTCATGTCCCGCCGACAACATTCAGTCTGTTCATCTATTACATTAGCTACAAACCTAACGGGAATGTTTTAGCTAATGTCCGGAGAACATTCCAAGGACATCTGATTTAAAACATAACAAACATCTTGTTATTTGGGATGTTATCATCCAAATGTACCATAATAAAACACCCAGGATCACTGTTTCCTGCTTTACTCTCATGCAGTCCCTCTGATCAGAGATTAATTCCCCAATCGCACGCACACACTCACACACCCACACACCCAGTATCTCACCTCCCCTGAGAGTACATGCAGTCCCTATTGGAGGACTCGAAGCCGTCCGGGTTCATGGAAACCAGGATGTGGACTCGCGTGCTGTTCAGGAGGCGTGTCACCAACTGGTCCTTGAGGTAACCACGGGTCAGATAATCAATCAGCTGGAGGAGAAGAACTCGGCCCACCACCTGCAGAGCACACAATATAAATCAACACTGTGTTAGCACACAAGATAAATCCACTCTGTGTTACAACACCCAATATAAATCAACACTGTGTTATAACACCCAATATGAAACAACACTGGGGTACCACACCCAATATAAATCAACACTGTGTTAGCACACAATATAAATCAACTCTGTGTTACAACACCCAATATAAATCAACACTGTGTTACAACACCCAATATAAATCAACACTGTGTTATAACACCCAATATGAAACAACACTGGGGTACCACACCCAATATAAACCTACACTGTGTTACCACACAATATAAAACAACATTGTGATACAACAGAGTGCCCCAGAAATAAAACATGCACACAAAAATCATTCATTACTAAATGCCTGAGTGTGGTGATATACTGTGGCAGATAGAAAAGGAGATAAACAGCCAAACACTTTGTTTGTAATATTGTTTGTGTTTGGGTATCTGAGTCCTTTTCCTTATAATAAATGTGTACACATTCCAGCCAGCAAATACTGATCCGAGAACCAAAGGTCTCTTTCTGTGAGAGAGTGGTTTTCCTAGTTTTATGTCTGCATATAACATTTTCCACAACTATAAACGGAATTATAAAAAAAAAAAACTCAAAATACCCTTTACATTTCATCCTTGTTATGAAAACATTCTTAGGGTTTCCTGAGTCCTAGCCCACACATTCACAGGTTTTAAAACAGTTTTTTTTCTCCTTCGTTTTTGAAAAAAAATCCATCCATACAAGCACTGTTTTAAAAAAAATCTCTGTCCACATGACAATGCAAAAAAACAAGCAGTCAAAGAGCGTGCCAAACCAACAGGCGACGATAACCCTAACCCTAAAGCCATTTTGGCCAATCAGAAGGCTGAAAAAAGTTTTTACCGGTTGCGGTTGGCTAACAACAATGGCGCGAGTGTTGGATGTAGCAGTGACCTCAGTAGCGCATTCTGACGCCTCTGGTCCTCAATACAGTGGGAGAGTAACTGTACATGTGTGTAAATATGTAAAAATCCCTGTTAGCAAGATAAAAACCAGCACTATTTTGGCTATGTCCGTCATTGCACAAAATCGCCTCATGTAAACAAAGGAGATAACGGTGCACAATCTGATGTTACCAGCTAGGGCTGTCGCGATATACCAGTATTGACGATAATCGTAATATTTAAAAAATGAAATACTGATATTATGTTAATAATACACATAATGACAATATCATATTCACTAGGCGAAACTGAAGTTGTATTTTTCCAAAAACCCCTCTCGGTTATTTGATACCTTATTCATGTCACTTACAGACAAATGATGCATGTGCTTAAACAAGGAGACTGGACCTATGCACTAGTGTTTAAATCAACTCGTTAGCCCCACTAGAACCCCCAGTAGAGATCTGCAAAGACACACCGTATTAGTAGCCCATTCACATGAAAAAAAGGACATTGTATTTCTCCCAAAACTCCTCTCGGTTTTTCTATAGCTTATTCATGGACAAACCATGCATGTGCTTAAACTACAACTCTGGACCTATACACTGGACCTATACACTAGTGTTTGAATTAACGCCTATTCGTTGCCTATTCACTAGGCGAAAATGTTTTGTATTTTTCCAAAACCTCTTCTCGGTGTTAGGCCTTGTGGATCTTTTGTTTATCTGGTTGCCTTTTATTATCTATTAAGTGTAATTGTTCTTTTTGTACGCTTTTATTTTTTTTTATTTGTACAGTTATAGTTACAGACTCGCTCCACCTCCATACACTCGTATTTTGAGTGTAATTAATTTGACAAAAAAGAGAAAAAAAAACACATTCAAGAAAGTTGAAGATGAATTTGACTGATAGCAATTTAATTTTCTTCAAATGTTCTATAGATACCGCGATAATATCATTGCCGTGAATTATTTTGGCCATGATACTCGTGTAGTGAAAATCTGATATCGTGACAGCCCTATTACAAGCCAAAATCTACGTTTTCCCTGTCTACATGTAACCACTAAAAACGGAGTTTCTGAATATATTCACCCTGGAAGGAGTTTTTCAAAACGTCTGTTTTCAGTGACTTAAAACGCAGTTTGCATGTGAACGAAAGGCCAAAACGCATAGAAAAACACCAGTTTTGAAAAATACCCGTGTACGTGTGGACTAGGGCTAAGAGGCACATGTCTATGCCATTGCATGTCTGCGACCTTGCCCAGGAGTCCCTCAAAAGATAGTCAGGGCTGCCTGGCACATCTCTCTCTAGCGACCTCTTGGCAGGTCAGAAGCCTGCAAGCTAAACTCTGCTTAGCTGAAGGAGAGCTCTTCCTGATTAACTTCCTGGTTGAGCCAGTAGTGTGATAAGAAGCAGGGAGTTGCTGTAACAAGTCCAAGGCGGTAATCAAGAATTGGACATGATGAAATTGATAGGGCAAAAAATGGGTACAATTGTGAGTAAGGGGGTCGACATTCACAGAACCTCTGTGTAACCTACTGATAATTCTCCTGCATATTTTACTTCAGTGTTTAAGTGATTTGCTCTAAATTAACATTCCAATTTACATTCCAAGTACTGACAAAATCCTTCATCTCTACAACTAATATGAAGCCAAAATAATATGTTCCCACAACTAATAAGTTAAAATAATATGTTCCCACAACTTCCAAGGAACCATCTGTGCTAGCTGAGGTTCTATTTGAGAAATGTTTCGTTCTCAAACACCCTTGAGACCCTTCACTCACTGCATCTCCCCTTCCACCTCTCTCTGGGATTTTATGTTTAGCATGACTAATCTGTGGTGACCTTAAGACCAGCACGTAATTCCACTTAGTCTCCGATTGATCAAATCTGCACTCACAAAAGATCTCCTACCTAATACCTTAACAGCCAGCTAAAGCAATCATGGAGATGGTTAATTTAGTCTTGCTTGCTATGGCGCAATCCTTAAATCCCTGCCTTTATAACTGTAATTCATCTTATATGACTCTTCAGTCAACCAATCACACTGGCCCTTACACAACTCTTCTGTCAACCAATCACAAGGCCCCTCACATTATCCTTCCGTCAACCACCTCTTTCCTTTGACAATGTTACAGACTAGAGCCCTGGGCTGGTGGGATACGTGCATGCACGGGTCCGTGTGTCTGTGTGTATATATATATGTATATGTCTTTGTGTGCGCGAAAAAAGGAGATGTGTTTGAGTCCCCTGGTGGTTTGGTGCGCTCAGACGTGCGCATGCCCCCCCCCCCCGGCTAGTAGTCATCAAAAAGCCCTACTCCAACACCAATGGACTGTTGTCCGCCTAACCACAGCAGTACACAACAACACATCACGTACAATACACTTACAGTATACACACACACAAACACACACACAAAGACACACACACACACACACACACACACACCTTTCCATAATATCTCTAAGTTCATCAGTCTGTGCCAAGAAAACACGTTTTTCACCCATAAACGAAACAGTAAGTCCAGGCATAAAAAAGACCAGACAATCCAGTGGAAATGACAGGGAGCACTTTAGTTGCGTGATAGCACTTTGACATTTCCGTAAACCATCCAGCATGTGTTAATAGACAGAGTGTGTGTTTGCCAGACATTTTAAGGAGTGTCACGGAGTACACAGTAGTCAGAACGGTGGCTTGACTGGCATTCCGATATATTTAACAGGATATATTTTTAGCAGAGAACTGGGTTAAGCCGTAAGTGCGCTGTGATCTAGTGGTATTATGAAAAGCATGACAAGTGCCACATAGGCAACAATGTAACTGTAAATGTGACTAAAGCAGAGGCATCATTGTTTTTATACTAGGATTAGTTTGCCTCATGGCACGGCTAACACCTCTGTACTCAAACTCTTTTGTTCCACACGCATGTCAGTTTGTGTGGCAATGTTAGCTGGTGACTGTTTTGAAGCGGTGCACAAGAAAAATAGAACCTAACACTCCTCTAAGATCAGTCTACCAAAGAGAAGTAGTTAACCAACTGGCCCAAAGATTGAGGAAGAGATAACAATGACTGTCACAAATAAAAACACAGGCGACAATTCCAGCCATAGGAATCAATGGAACTGGAATGCGTGGAACCACCGGAACAATCGAGTCAACGGAACTGATATAGTTCCATCCCTAAGCTTCCACACATGGACTTCCACTGTGTCCCTGTCCATTGTGCACTGTGGTATTCTAGAACTCTCCGTTCTAATCAGGTTACCACGGCGGAGAGGAGAAGCCCTGAGGCAGAGTCTTTAATGGATGGCGAGACAGAGAGACAGTCTGACAGACAGATAGATTGAGAGTGTGTGTGTGTGTGTGTGTGTGTGTGTGTGTGTGTGGTGTGTGTATGTTCCTTGGTAGAGAATCCTGATGCAGTGTGTCCCGCCCTGCCCATACCCTCAGGTGAAGTGGAGGCTCCATGGCATCGCTGTGCCTCATCCCAGCTGGGGGAAATGAGAAGAAGGAAAAGCCCCCCTGATGTGGTGTGTGTCACATGGTATCTCTCCTAACCATGCCCATTCAATTGACGGAGGAGTGTGTCTACAGTAAATCTGTCCTTAATGGCACTCTATTCCCTACAGTGTGCATTCGTTTTGATCGGAGCCCTATGGACTCTGCTCGTAAGTAGTGCACACTACACTGTACGGAATAGGGTGCTATTTGAGACGCCTATCCTGCTATGACTGATGCTGATCCAGGAAGGGATTTGAAGGCCTGTTAACGGTGACGCCTGGAGGCGATGGGGGTTTTGGTCCCTCGGTCCCACAGAAAGTGCGTCTCAAATTGCACCCTATTCCCTAAACAGTACAATAGACTTTTGCAGTGCACTGTACGCAGAATAGGTTGTCTCAGTGTTACCGGTGAATGTAAACTCCCCTTACGGTCCCTGTGTCTCATTGTTACCGGTGAATGTAAACTCCCCTTACGGTCCCTGTGTCTCATTGTTACCGGTGAATGTAAACTCCCCTTACGGTCCCTGTGTCTCATTGTTACCGGTGAATGTAAACTCCCCTTACGGTCCCTGTGTCTCATTGTTACCGGTGAATGTAAA
>JACXGI010015191.1:0-12577 GCA_016801175.1 Esox masquinongy
TGACATATAACAATACAATTACACATTATATATGACCACAGTCACAGTGACATATAACAATACAATAACACATTGTAAATGACCACAGTCATAATGACATATAACAATACAATAACACCTTGTAAATGACCACAGTCACAGTGACATATAACAATACAATTACACATTGTAAATGACTACAGTCATAGTGACATATAACAATACAATTACACATTGTAAATGACCACAATCATAGTGACATATAACAATACAATTACACATTGTAAATGACCACAGTCACAGTGACATATAACAATACAATAACACATTGTAAATGACCACAGTCACTGTGACATATAACAATACAATTACACATTATATATGACCACAGACACAGTGACATATAACAATACAATAACACATTGTAAATGACCACAGTCATAATGACACCTCGGCGAGCAGAGTCCCACTGATGCCACTTCCCTCTTCTAGGGAACTTTATGACGCATCCTCAAGTAATGGTACCACATTCCCAACATATAGCACACCCTTGGTCAAACCTAGTGCACTGAATAGGGAGCAGGCTGGCATTTGGGACGCCGGGGCCGGTGTATCTGGGTCAGGAGTTTAGTGGTCGAGGTCAACGCGTTATAAAGGTCGGACAGTTTGGGCCTCACGTGCAGCTCGCGGCCTACATCCAGCCCTGCAACGCTCCTCTGATCCTCTTAAGCACCGCCCTCATCCCCTGGCACCACGCCACGCGCGTCCCGGCATCCCGAAGCCACCCTGTTCTCCGTGCAGTGTTCCCTATTCTCTGTGTAGCGCCCTAGTCTGATCCCCTCTAGTTGGCCAAACCGCACCCCCATCCTATGTCTCAGGTGGCACCCTACTCCTTTTGCAGTGCCCTAGTTTCAACCAGGGCCGGGATCAAATGCGTTGCACTGTGTAGGGAATGGGGTGCGGGCTGTGAGACCGACAAACATTAGGTTGTCCCTGCGTCCACCTGGTCATGCTTCTGACCAGGACTAGGTTTAATAGACTCTGGACTCAGCCCACATGCATTTATTAATTATTAGAACTTGTACTCCTAATATTCACACGGCACAGCCAGAAGAGGACTGGTCACCCCTCTGAGCCTGGTTCCTCTCTAGGTTTCTTCCTAAATTTCGGCCTTCTTAGGGAGTTTTTCCTAGCCACTGAAATTCAACACTGTTGTTGTATGCTCTTTGGGGTTTCAGGCTGGGTGTTTTGTAAAAGCACTTTGTGACAACTGCTGATGTAAAAAGGGCTTTATAAATACATTTGATTGATTGATTGATTGATTGATTGACATTATCTTGGTGTTGTACTAGTCCTGGGGAGAGCGTCACACACTGCAGTCATGCCAGGACAGTTACCCAGCAGCCCCTTGGCTGGTGTATTCCTTCAAAAACTCCTTCCTGCATGTTTATGTAGTATTTTCATTGAGATGTGTTCTGCTGTAACACCTGTATAACCAATATTTGTTTGAGCAATAAACAAGTTGAAAGAAAGTTGAAAAACAGAACACACCAGAAAAAACAGGACAGATTAGAATTAACATCCTGAGACCCTATGTCCACATGAGGACACTATGTTTTCGGCTTCCTGCACCATGTACTTCATTCTGCTGTGCTGGTGCATGTAACATGCATTACTTACTGATCTTTGAATACCTCTCTGGTACTGACAAATGCAGTATACACTATGATGTACAGTATGTAAATAAAACACTTTGACTGTGTATGTCATTAGCAGTTGTGCCCTTATTTGTTGCCATGTTCAGGCATTGAAATGCACACACACTTAATGCACACACACATACATATACTCACTCACACTGTTTGCAAATGTATTCATGTTCTGTTTTGATGAAAACAGTTGAAATGAACAGTTTTCTACTTTGTTACACATTGGTGACTTTTTTTGTGTTATGTAGTAAAATAAACCCAATGTCATCATACTTTTTTCCAAAAAGTACTTCATGTTCAAAGACAATGCTTAGATATTATATTTATCAGGTCCTACTAATCCCAAATAGCTAAGATAAATTAAAAACGCATACATTATCAAAGCTCAGGTCTTAGGAGGATAATGACGTCTGTAGGATAATACTGGTAGGTGCCGGTCAGAGACCCTCCATGTACACACACTCACACTCGCACAAACACACACACACACACACACACACACACTTCTGACCAAACACAAAATATATACACTCTCCTCACCCTGGCCTTTGCATCAATCTTTGTTAATTACAATATTTTGACAAGCGGCGATTATTCAAACAGGTTATGCAAATGTTAATGGCTTCCAATTTGCATATCTGTTTGTTCCTTTTGTTAAAATGTCATTAATTGTGACATTCTACAAAGATGAATGCCACTCCTGATGCACTCTGATATGAAGACCCATTAATAGGGAGGAAAGGAGGGGTTCAGAGAGAGGGATGAGAGAGGAAAAGAGTGGCAGAGAGTGAAAAGCAAAGTTGAGAGAAAGGGGAGAAAGGAAAAGGGAGAGGGAAGAGAGAGGAAGAAAGAGGGTGAAGAGAGTGGAAGAGAGAGAGGGAAGAGAGTAAAATCGTCACTTAGCAAATAAAGAGTTAACTGAAAAAAAGGGGAACTAGGAAATGGATTGTGGAAACATTGAATAAATAAATATTTATAGTTTGCCTTTACATTTAACTAAGTACACTGTAAAGTGGGGATCCCACGGGCAGATGTGGTTCTGGAGCTGACGGCAGGTGGGCCACATTATATTGAACAGAAGCTGATGGCCATTTGTGGTCAAAACAACCTGGAACTCAACAGACCAAACCACGGGGGTTGAAAAGACAACTCCCCGGGATCACCATGAAGGCACACCAGCAGATCTGCTGATCACAACAGCCGATCCTGACCTGGCTCTAGATGTCAGTCATGGAGTCCATCCTCACGTCCTCCGTCACCGTCTGGTTTGGCTCTGTGTCTGCCCACTGTAGGGGTAAACTACGGTGCATTGTATGATCAGCAGGGTCCTTGGCTTTCATTGCTCTCCAGTGAGGTTCTACATGGTTCACCCAAGGTCACCCACTGCTCCAAGAAGTTCTCCTCAGGCAGGCAGTACAGATCGATCATGACCATGAATCCCAGCCTCCTGAACAGTTTCTTCCTGTGTAATTTGGTCCCCTGCAACCGGCCCTCATGCTGACTACATCAGGCCACCTCAACACTGTTAACTGAACAGCAGCTCTATTCACCACTCTAACTCTGCTCGTCTCCGTGTAAGATGTACTGTAAATATGTAAATACAGATAGGTCCGGAAATAAATAATTGGACACTGACCCAAGTTTTGTTATTTTGTCTGTTTACCAAAATATATGCAAGTTACAGTTAAATAATGAATATGGGCTTAATGTGCAGTCTCTCAGCTTTAATTTGAGGGTATTCACATCCAAATCGGAGGAAGGGTTTAGAAATTACAACTCTTTAATATGTAGCCCCCTCTTTTTCAAGGGACCAAAAGTAATTGGACAATTAACTCAACAGCTGTTTCATGGACAGATGTGGGCTATTCCTTCGTTATTTCTTCATCAATTAAGCAGGTAAATGGTCTGGAGTTGATTCCAGGTGTGGCATTCGCATTTGGAAGCTGTTTCTGTGAACCCACAACATGTGGTCAAAGGAGCTCTCAATGCAAGCGAAACAGGCCATCCTTAGGCTGAAAAAAAAAAGAACACACTGGTGAGTTCTGCAACACAAAAAGGCCTGGGCTTTCAAGGAAGACAACAATGGTGGATGATCGTAGGATCCTTTCCATGGTAAAGAAAAACCCCTTCATAACATCCAGCCAAGTAAAGAACACTCTCCAGGAGGTAGGCATATCATTATCCAAGTCTACCATAAAGAGAAGACTTCATGAGAGCAAATACAAAGAGTTCACCACAAGGTGCAAACCATTCATAAGCCTCAAGAATAGAAAGGCCAGATTAGACTTTACCAAAAACATGTAAAAAAGCCAGCCAAGTTCTGGAAAAGCATTCTATGGAGAGATGAAACTAAGATCAACCTGTACCAGAATGGTGATGGGAAGAAAAAAGGATGGAGAATGCTTGGAACGGCAATTGATCCGAAGCATATCACATCATCTGTAAAACACAGTGGAGGCAGTGTGATGGCATGGGCATGCATAGCTTCCAATGGCACTGGGTCTATGTTGATGATGTGACAGAAGACAGAAGCAGCCGGATTAATTCTGAAGTGTTTAGGGACAGATTCAGCCAAATTCAGCGAAGTTAATTGGATAGCACTTCACTTTACAGATGGACAATGAACCAAAACATACTGCCTAAGCAACCCAGGAGTTTTTTAAGGCAAAGAAGTGGAATATTCTGCAATGGCCGAATCAGTCACCTGATCTCAACCTGATCGAGCATGCATTTCACTTGCTGAAGACAAAACCTAAGGCAGAAAGACCCACAAACAAACAACAACTGAAGACAGTTGCAGTAAAGGCCTGGCAAAACATCACAAAGGAGGAAACCCAGCATTTAGTGATTTCCATGCGTTCCAGACTTTAAGCAGTCATTGCCTGCAAAGGATTCTCGACAAAGTATTAAAAATTAACATTTTATTTATGATTGTGTTAATTTGTCCAATTACATTTGAGCCCCTGAAATAAGGGGACTGTGTATGAAAATAGTTGCAATTCCTAAAAGTTTCATACAATATTTTTGTTCAAACCCTTGAATTAAAGCTAAAAGTCTGCACTTCAATTGCATCTCGGTTGTTTAATTTCAATTCCATGGTCGTGGCGTACAAAGCCATAATTATGTAAATTGTGTCAGTGTCCAAATATTTCCGGACCTAACTGTATGTACATCTACCGCCCTCATTATCTCAAATGCTGCCTATCCACTGAATATAAATGTATGGCAACATTGTGTTAGACTTTGTGTTCTGTCCCCATGTGAAGTCTGTCACTGGCAGAACATCATACAATTACAAGGATAGGCGAAGAAAGAATAAAAGGAGAAGAAAAAGAAGTAGCCAAGACTGCATAGGGACCAGTGAAGAAAGATAAGGCATGAAGACAGAAAGGGAGAGTGAGAAAGAGAGAGTGTCAGGAAAAGAGAGAAAGAGAGAGGCAGAGAGTGCGCGAGAGAGAAAGAAGAAGTAGCCAGAACTGCATGGGGGTGGGGGCGAGAAGGAGAGGTGGGGGGGCAGGAGAAGGAGAAAGCGATAGGAGGGTGAGAGAAGGCGAATATGAGACTGTCCGGCACTGCCTGGGGACCAGATGGTGACATTCCACATGACCAAACTGATCAATCAGCCTGCTGGGGACCCAGGTGCAGCACAGACGGGCACCGCCACCCCCAACACCCCCACCCAACCCCCACCACCCTGACCCCACCACCCTATCTCTAACCATCTACAGGACACTAACACATGGGCACCAATCATAGCATTGCACCCTAAGGCATAACATTCTCCACAGTCGGTGTGTGTGTGTGTGTGTGTGTGTGTGTGTGTGTGTGTGTTTCCTGCAGTTCTTTAGTGGATGACATCAGAGTTTCCTATCCGCTCTCTCACCAGAGAGAACAACAAGAAGCGTGTTAAAAAAGTCCAGGACAACAGAAGGTGTGGGAGGCACTGTGGAAGTGATGTCATAGTGAGGGTCTCCCAAAACAATACAACACCGTCCCCAGCCAGGCACACACAGACTCAGACACACACACTGACAGACACAGAAAAACACACCCAGATACACAGAGACAGGCCAACAGACAGATTGACAGACAGGCCAACACAGGCCAAGAGATGAACTTTCCACTTGAAAGAGGATTTGAAATGATACAATTTCTAAGGAGTTTTTCAGCACATTCTGGTCATAGTTCTCCCATATTAGAGTACTAAAAGTATCAATTCTCTCCCATGTTAGGGTCCCAAAAGTATCAATTCTCTTCAAAGCTGTATCTGTTTGTCAGGGTTGAGAGGCAGGAGGTTGCTTTTGTTGTTGCTTTTTCAGAAAGCAACAACAAAAGGAGCATATAACTGTGACCTGAAGGGCAGCAAACACAAACCTAACTCCAAACAATGACCAACAAACGAGAGCAGAACTAAAGCAACTTAAATAGGATCCCCAATCTGAGGCAATGGGGAGCAGCTGCCTCTGATTGGGGATAATTAAACATGAGCGCAGATTTGCCAAGAGGCACCTCTGCAGTCAGGCCCTGACTGTGTCCTCCAGGCACATAGAGATGCCTAGAGGCACCCCAGCCAGGACCGGACACTGTTTTGACTGGTATGTTTGCGTCATTGGTGCAGGTACAAGTGCACTATTAATGTGTAGTCTTGTTTCTAGGATTGGCCTTTTGAGTCTAGTGTCAACACCAATCAATCTGGTCATCATAAAGCAGACAAATAAAAATAAATCAGAGACATAGCAAAAACATGCCAAAATCAACTGTAATTATGCAAAGAAAAAGAAAGCACGGGTGAGCTCAGCTGTGTCAAAAAATAATAGGCCAACAGATTCTGCAGAGTTCTGGAAAAAAGCTATTGTGAAAAGTTTAGATAAAGATGACCGGGCATTCCTTCATCATGCTGTATGACAATGTTATGTCAACCAGTCACGTTCATTTGTGCCTTCAGATCCTACCGGCCTCCGATTTGGCAGGTTTACTTATCTTTGGCAGAAAAGTAAACCTGCCAAATCCATGCACACTGCGATAACTACCAAACAGTTTTTTTTAGGACAGATTTATTGACAGGGCAAGTAAAGTGTCTATTCTGAATCCAATTGAACATAGCTTTCACATGCTGAAGACAAAACTGAAGTCAAAAATGCCCCAAAACACAGAGGAACTGAAGATGGCTGCAACACAGGCCAGGTAAGACACACCAGGTAAGACTCACCAGGTAAGACTCACCAGTCAGAGACTCATCAGGTAAGACTCCAAGCATCTGGCCCTGTGTCTACACTGTAAATCGTAAACTCTAGGCAGTCATTTTAAGTAAGAATATGCAACCAAGCACTAAACATGACGATGTTATTGTACGTTATGTTCAACTTTCTCACTACTTTTGGTACCCTAAAATGTGGGGTTTATGTAAATAACATTCTGAAATTTGTAAATGTTTCATCCACTGTGGATTAAATTAAAGCTGACAGTCTGCACTTTAAATCCATAGTCATTGTATCATTTCAAATCCAAAGTGCAGGAATACAGAATTAAGGAAATAAACGTGTCACTGTCCAAAGTGCTTCTGGAGTTCACTGTCACTCTCCACCCTGCCTGAAGTTAACAGTCAAAGACCAGAAGATCTCTATTTCCAGACATGCATACACTCAACTCTAAGACCCAGTTAGTTAAAGCTAATGTTGACAGTCAGAGACAGCCACTGACCCAATGACCCAGTTTACCATGGCCAACTCCACGTGTCGCCTGGAGACGCTGGAGACTCTGGAGTCCGATTAAGAGGATGACATCCTAAAGATTATCAGGAATGCCTCCCAAATGGGGCCCTATTCCCGGTACAGCACCCTCCTATAGTCTATGTCTTTTAAGTCTAGAAACATTTAATTTCTTAATCATTGTACCTAAACTGTATGTGTGAACATGTATATGCAGGGCCTAGCTGTAAAAGAGACCTTGGTTTCAGTCTGTGTTCCGTGATGAAATAAAGGTGTAATAAAGTAATGCATTCCTAAGGGAACAGCACATTCTGTTGGGGAGACATTCAAGATATCAGGGCTTGGTGTGGAACCCACAGAGGAACACAGAAACACGAGGTCAGAGGAACATTTCAGACTTTCATAATAAAAAATATATAAAAGCAGGGGAAGATACAACCCCTTGGAGCGGTGTTTAATTTCTGTGTCAGGTGGTCTAGTTCAAAGCCTGCCAATATTGGTTAACTTGTTTTACTCCACCTGTCTGACAAGGACATTCCTCTCTGTGGAAAGGGGACAATAAAGGGACATGTTAATAATTTGCCTCACCGTCCCTGTTGCCGTCCCAACACGACCCGAGACTGACATGTTAACAGTACCTGATGCAGGTGGCACGGAACACGCCGTAATTATAACCTGTTATGTGTGCATGGCCTGTGCATGTGCAGATTAGAAGGAGCTGGAGGACAGCCAGGGGAAGTCTTAGTCGGTTAGCGTGCAGGACAGGTCAGAGATCTGGGCCTCCTCTTGTGGGCCAGTGTTACAGGAAGCACCGCCTTGTCTTCAACTTAGCTCCTCCCCCTCTTTCCTCTTCCTCCTGTTCCTACTCAGGGAATGACATGTTCGGTCAAAAAGTGGAACCAGCTCAGTAGGTCAGTGTTAGAGAAGACAAACTCCTCCTCTTTTTCTTCCCTTTCCTCCTCTTCTCCTGGTCTCATCCTTTCATCCATCTTCATCCATCCTTTCCATCCACACCGGGTCAACCAGCCTGCTGGTCGAGGCTAACATGTAGCCAGTACCCACAGGCCAAAAACTGTTTGAGTCAATGTTGTTTCCATGTCATTTCAATTACATAAATGCAATGTAATGACATTGAATCATCGTGAAGAACTGAATGGATTTCCATTAAGTCATGTAAAGCACTTTTTGGATTTTTTTTATTTCACTCAGCATTTAAACTCAGTCCAATGAAATGCCACATATCGTTGTTGATTTCCAGTTGAATTCCCATCAACTGAACCAAAATCTAAATTAAAACCGGATGTCAAACTGATGTCTGTGTGTAGTGGGTGAAGGCCAACTGGATCGTACACCACAGGAAACCCGCTCGGTTGGGTGGCATTTACACAGTGTTTCAGCACCCGACCCAGACGGCAGCGTTGTAAATAACCTTCCTGGGGCCAAGCCTCCATCCCAGGAGGAACTTACCCAGCACACGTGCCACGAAGTCCATAGCTCAGCTCAGGCACCTGCTCTGGGAATATGGGTCACAGTCAGAACTACGGTCTTACTAATTCGAGGGTAACCTTAATGTTGGACGATCCAAGTGCCTAAGGATGTTTACGGGGCCTGAATGTTATTTGTTAATGAGGCTAGTGTAATTCTGGATGGACGGGTTATGACCCTGTTTTGTAATGGATGCTTGTGTGCTCTTGGTTGCCTTGGATAGGGGTGTTTTGGGGAGATGTATAGAGACACAAATGTATAACATACCTTTGTTATTTAACATTAAAAGGTCTCATTTGTGTTGGTGACAATCATTGCACAAAACTAAGGTTATTGAAAAATGTACAATTGGGCATAGTGTTAGAATTGGGGTTACTTTCAAGTTTAGGCATTACCAGTCAGGTTAACGGTTAGGTCTTTGGTCTAATTTAAGTTTCGGCATAAAATGTTGGGTAATTGTGGACCTTATATTGTGGATAAGGTTATGGTCAGGGTTCGGATTTGGGTAAGTTTATGGTTACAGTTAGGGTGAGGCTTAGGGTTTGGGGCTAGGGAATAGGGAACATGGATGTCTGGGTCAGGGTAGGTCTCAGGTCTCCACAAGGACAGAAAAACAAACGTTTGTGTGTATGTGTGTATGTATGAGTGGTCGCTGAACCTCTCCCATCCCTTCCTAAGCCACCCCCTAACCAGTCCCGGGAATGGATCAGCCCTTATTTGCATAAATTGCATGTGACAGAGTAGCTGCCCCAGCTTCAGAATAGTAGAGCGGACGTGTCTGTATGTGGGCTAGAGAACACACAAGACCGGAGCAGACTGCGTGCTCCCTGGACTACATCGACGTACTACGGCTATCGGAGTCTTTACCACCGATTGGATACGGATTGTGACTGGACTATTGAACTGAAGCAGAACAGCATCATGTACTGTGCTTCCTATCCAGTCTCTGCCGGGACGAGCAGCAATAACCTGATGTATTGCTACAACGTCAAATCGGTGAGTGTCAATCCACTCTAGATGAGAAGTGTAGCCAAGCTCTGTGAATGAATGTTTTCCTTTCATTCCTCGTCCTTAACACTCTTGCTAATCTATTGTATTACTAGGAATGCTTTTACCGAACTGGCTGCATTGATCAGTCTATCTTTAATGTATATTATATTTATTGATGTTGACATTTTTGCTATGTAACAAGACTTGTGAATAAATTTTTTTTGTATTTCGTCGCTTACTGACTTACTCCACTCCAACACCGCTTGACACTGACGCACTCCAACACCACTTGACACAGTGACATCTGGTTTCCCATGCAGTAGTGGTCAAAGATCATTTATGGCAAGAGTTCATATTAAGGCACACTGTGTACCCCAGACATTTTTTTTTTTACCAGAAGTATCTACTACTCCTACTATTCAGGGTACGAAAAGAAATAATGGCACCGAATAGTCCTTTGTCCCAGTGGCAATAAGGCTTCTGGATGTTTTAAACCGCCTCCAGGACCAGAGGACTGGATTTGTGAAGTGTCAGAAGTGTACCGAGCATACAGACGTATATAGTGAGGCTTGGGGATGAATCATGGAGCTAATATGAATCTGACTCATTAATTCATTTGCTGTCAGTCTACGTGTGTTTGTTGCTGTTTTTTATGTAATTATTCGCTGCCGCAAAAAAGTACCTGAGAGATGTCCACAAATAATTTTACGAAGTTTTCGAACACGAGTTGAGATAGTTGTAGTTACTTCCAAAATATCTATTTGTTCCCTCACAAAAATAGTGCATTTGCAGAAAGCATAGTTTCAAAGTAATCAACGTCTGTGTCACTTGTCATAATGTACTCATAAGACATGGAATTATACATCTTTAACTACAAAATTATATTTGAGTACTTCCTTCATCCGTCCACTAATAATACAATTCCCAACACGCGTGCATTTCAGCCGTGATGACATCAAGATAGAGAACTTTTAATGCAGATAGTTTTTTCCTATCATTTTTATATTTAACCACCCTTTAATACATAATCAATACTTAAACGTATTAAAACTGTTATAGCGTAATACAGTATTGACACATCGATGTAAGCCTCCGATCTTTACCACGAGTTGCTGGTCCCTAGTCTGTATCTACTGAATGTCAATCAACACCATTGAGCCTGTGCAGACTTCGTTCGTGTCATTACAGGAACTGACCCTTTTGATATGCCGAGCACCCAAAGTTATTAAAGCCCACATGTGTGTGAGGGTTAGTCATGGGCACAGATGGCTGTGTGTCTCGGAGGGCTGTGAGTGTTTTATGGGGGTTTAGGTATGTGAAGCTATCGCTCTTTTTGGTTAGGGATATGTGTATGCCGAGTCAGACTGGGAATAAGAATAGTACTGGGATTAAGAATAGTACTCGTAATAAGAATAGTACTTGGAATAAGAATAGTACTGGGAATACGATTAACACTGGCAATAAAAATCATACTTGGAATAAGATTAACACCAGGAATAAGAATATTACTGGGAATAAGATTAACACTGGCAATAAGAATAGTACTGGGAATAAGATTAACACCAGGAATAAAAATATTACTGGGAATAAGATTAACACTAGCAATAAGAATAGTACTGGGAATAAGAAAGGGTCTGGGAATAGAAATGGTATGTGTCCTTCAGTCTGCATTTATTTACTTCAGACAACTTCCTAGTGTGCTTGCACTGTGACCGAAGTCAATGACTTTGGCGGCACAAATTATTGTATTACTTAATTTTTATCATGCAGGTTTTCAAAACGTACTTAAATGTAATTGGCCATTTAAGTGGATATGAATGGTGATGCTTCGCAACACATAAACGCTCTGACCATAGTCTCTAGCAGCTCTTTCAGACGGACCTGAGAACACAACATGCGTTATATATCAGCCTACCATTGCTTTGACGTAAAGCAGATTGCTTCTGTGATCTCTGTTTGATTTAGGCCCTCTCTGTTTTAGCACTGGTCCCTGTACAGCCAATTACAGGCACTATCAAAGGCGGCTTTGATCTCGAGGAGAGTAACTAACTATAACCAGACACGGACACCAGACAGAGACGGGAAAATTGGTTGCATGTGGCTAAAATTAGATTCGGCTTCACTATAGGCCAAGTGCTGAGAGAGTAGTTTGTAAATACCTTCCTCTAGGAATAAAAGTAATAGCGTTTTGCAGTGCAACTTACCAACGGTGGTTACTTTCTGCCACAGCCTCGTCACATTTCTATTCAGTAGCTATCATAGATGCCAACCTAAGTAGAGACACATGTCAAACATGTTAACATGTGTCTACACTTGTGTCTTCACACATGGGGAGAATACTCTCATCTTCAGCAACGCACTGATTGATGGACCTTAAATCAACCAAGTACTAAACGAGAATGTCACGCCGACGGCCCGCGCTCACGCACTTGTGTGTGTACGTGCCTGTGTCTGTGTGCACGTGTGTGTGTGTGTGTGTGTGTGCGCACTCTTTTAGGAGTGTTGTTGGAGGACAGCAGGGGATTTCTGGGGCGGAGTGTGACCATTATTTATGGGTCACCTGCTACGTTCCATAGAGAGAGAGAGGGAGTGTGTGTCTGTCTGTGTGTCTGTCTGTGTGTCTGTCTGTGTGTGTGTCTGTGTGTGTGTGCGCGTGCGCGTTGTTACCGGGTCGTCTGCTCTGTCCCATGGTAAGGTGGACAATTG
>JACXGI010015192.1:0-17797 GCA_016801175.1 Esox masquinongy
AATTTTCTGAGATACTGATTTGGGGTTTTCATTAGTTGTCAGTTATAATCATCAAAATTAAAAGAAATAAACACTTGAAATATATCAGTCTGTGTGGAATGAATGTATACATTATACAAGTTTCACTTTTTGAATGGAATTACTGAAATAAATCAACTTTTTGATGATATTCTAATAATATGACCAGCACCTGTATATATCCCACTTGTTAACTTACATTTAAGGCACAATGGTGATCTATTAGGGTCAATTTTGTTCATAACATGAGGTATCCTGTGCTGTCTATGAAGTATTCTATATTGTATTTCTTTAAATTTATTGCTGAGAAACAGAGAGTGAGTGGTCCGAATACATCCCTCCCAAGCATCTTCATCATACACACTTTGAAGGTCCTCCTCCCATCGCTTCACAAGCCCATCAACATTGTGTTGGTTACAACTCTGAAGGCTATTATAAAAGTATGTGATAAGACCTTTATTCAATGTGAAATTAAGTATGAACTTATCAATTGGTCCCTTCAGTGTTTCTGTTTGAGTTGGCTTGAAATTTGTATTGATAAAGTGACGGATTTGAAGATAGGCAAAAAAGTATTTTTGTGGAAGTCCAAATCTGTTTCGTGCTTGTGGAAAGGACATGAGGACATTATTATCATCAAACAAATCTCCAACCATTCTCACTCCCCTTTCCCACCAAGCGTAGAATACAACATTATCAACACCACGTAGGAAGTCCCTGTTACCCATAAGTGGAGTCAAATAGGAAAAGGCACCCCTTCTGCCTACAAACCTATGCATGTCATGCCAGATCTTAATAGAACCTTGAAGTTTTGGATTGTCCCTTACTTTGGGAAGGGCAGTTTTTTTACTAGTGAGTTCCCCTAGTAATCTAAATGGGACACAAGCCCATGATTCGAGTGGGTCCTCTATTTCCTTTTAAATGGCAGTGAACCCATTCATATATGAATCTGCTATGACAGGCCCAATTGTATAATATATTATTAGGGAATGCTAGACCTTTGGTCTCATACCTAGTCTTTTGGGAGCTGTAAAGTTTTCATACTTAACCTGGATTTTTTTCTTTTGCCAAATGAACTTCGAGAAGTCCCTTTCGACCTCTCTTGCTACCTTTTTAGAAATAAACAGAGGCAACATCTGCATGGGATAAAGCAGCCGGGGTAGAACATTCATTTTTAACAAGTTAATTCTGCACATCCAGGAAATTGGCAAATCCATCCACCTGTTAAGATTGCTCTTGATATCTTAATGTACATTGTCGAAATTTTTTCTCAATAAATTCTTAAAATTCTGGGATACAGATATACCTAAGTATGAGAATCCTGAGGTAGACCAAAGGAATGGAAAGTTTGGTATGTTTGGCACGTTATGACCATATCCAATTGGCATGGCCATTGACTTACTAAAATTAATCTTGTATCCAGAGAAGGATCCAAAGGTCTGAATAACAGACATTAGAGCTGGTATGGACTCATCTGGACTGGTGAGAAAAAGAAGAACATCATCTGCATATAATGGAATCTTATATGATGTGGATTTAATTTGGAAACCCGCTATGCTGTTGTGGCTTCTAATAGCCTCTGCCAGTGGTTGAATGGCCAAAGCAATATTAAGCGGGGACAAAGGGTCCCCTTGCCGAGTGGACCTCCTTAACTTAAACTCTGATGATTTTATACCATTTACAAGTACACTCGGTCTGGGTGAAAAATATATCCGCTTAATGAGTTTAATAAACCCCTCCCCCAGTCCAAATTTTTCCATGATGGCGAATAAATAAGGCCACTCCACACGATCGAATGCCTTTTCGGCGTCAAGTGAGATAACAAGACCTTGTGCCTGATTAGTATTTGCATGTTGAATGATGTTAAGTAATTTTCTCATATTGGTATAAGAGTTCCTGCTTCTAAAAAAGCCTGTCTGGTCAGATCCGATTAAGAATGGCAAGTAGTTCTCAAGTCTTTTCGCTAATACTTTTGAAAAGATTTTACTGTCCACATTCATCAGGCTGATAGGGCGGTATGAGCTCCATCGTCAGGGGGTTTTCCCTTTAAGGATTAGAGATATATTGGCAGCATATAATGAGCCTGGTAGGGAACCTTTCTCTATTGAATGATGGTACATCCTTAGCAGAGGTCCATCTATGGAGTTTAATAATGTTTTGTAAAACTCTGGACCATAACCATCCGGTCCCGGAGCTTTTCCGTTCTGCAGAGAATTAATTGCCCTTTTTATCTCTTCACTGGTTATTGGTCTTCCAAGAGCAGATTTATCTGCTTCCGATAAGGAGGGGAGACTAAGCTTTTCTAGAAGACTCTGTATACAATGTGATGATGTAGTGGATTCAGAGGTGTAAAGTTTTTCGTAAAAGCTCTTCATTATCTCCACCATCGTTTTGGTCTCAATGATTTTTCCCAGTTTCGTCCTTTAAGGAGGAGATAGCCCTAACGTCACGCCTACCAGCTGCCAAGCGTGCAAGTAGTCGCCCTGGTTTGTCCCCCATTTCAAACAGTCTGTGCTTTGCATAGAAGATACCTGCTTCTGCCTTTTGCGTCAAGAGCTGGTTAAGAGCTGACCGTGTGGCTTCTGCTTTTTTGAACAGGGTTGCAGAGTAAATGTCCTTTAGTTGTTTATCAAGATCAGCCAATTGTCTCTCCAAATTAAGCTGCTCTCTCAAAGCTTCCCTTTTCCTGGCTGTGCTATGTGAAATTATGGCTCCCCTCAAGTAAGCCTTGAGCGTATCCCAAAGTATTGATGGATTGGTATCATTGTTATCATTAGTTGAAAGAAAAATATTAATTTGTTCTTCAATAAAGGTCACAAATGAGTGACTTTTAAAAAGTGAGGGATTTAGTTGCCAGTAGCGTGGTGTGGGGAGGGGGGAGAAACCATAATGGACGTATCTGCATGGTCTGATAGTAAATGAGTACCTATAGTACAGTCCTCCACTCTATCTAACACCATCCTTGAGACAAATAAATAATCTATCCGGGAAAAACTTTAAAAAGGTAAAATCTCTCCCTCTAGGGTGGAGAATTCTCCAAGCATCAAACAACTGTAAATCTACACATAGCTCTCTAGTGGCCTTCCTCATTTTAGACGTGACTTTAGTCGGGGGGCGTTGGTCTACCTCAGGGTTCAAAACACAGTTAAAGTCTCCTGCAAGTATACTGAATGTTGCAGACATTGCAGAGGCATCAGCTAACAATTTAGAGTAGAATTCTTCTTGATACATATTTGGAGCATATACACATCCAATCATAATATATTCCCCATATAAGAATCCTGTAATAATCACATATCGACCTTGACAATCTTTAACACACTTTTCTAAAGTAAACAGAGTGTTTTTATTTTATTTATTCCCTTTATGTTAAACGAGACATACTTAGTGGTATTCATCGTTCTACCCAGTTAGATGACTGACTATGAGAGTATCTAGCCTCAAAGCAAGGCACATAAAATAAATAGTACAAGGGCACAAAAGGAGGAGAAAAAAAGGGAACTAAGATAAGGAAAACAAGAGAATAAAAAAAAAAGAAAAACGTGAGTCCCAGACCTAACTCACTCTCCTTAAACGTATCTTCAAACAACACAAGTACTAGGAACGTGTACTCGTCATTGAACACATTCAGCTGAAACGAACCTGTCCCTTTGGACGCAACATGAACAGTCCTCTCAGGGATACAAAACAAAGGGTCCCTTGGAGCTGGGAGGAAACAATACGCGTTATAAGCGCACTTGACCACGGTCCACAGTCGTTCTCCGTGAAACGCAGCCGTCATGACACCCACTTGTTCCCGACTCGAACCCACACAATAAAGTCATCTTATGTGTAGCCAGAACATCACAAAGGCAGCTTATGTGTAGCAGCCCATAGGGCGCTATGCGCACGGGGTGGTATATAGATTCACCGTAATAGAGCACACCTACGTTAAGCATCATGTTATATGAGTTTACATGTGCACCAAACCACCCCGCTCAGCGTATGCTGCTATAACTCTTTACAGTGCTCACGGAACCGTATCCATTGCCCCAATAACGTGCGCAGCCTCCTCAGCTGTGTCGAAGGAGAAATCCTTGTTGTTATAGGCAAAGCAGAGGGTCGCCGGGTATTGCATCCTGAACCTGACGTTCTTGGAAATCAGCTTTTGGCACACATCGTTGAAGCTCCTCCGTTGCTGCAGGACATTTTGCAGGATGTCCTGACGAATGAAGATCCTGGCCCCTTCGTATTCGAGCTTCTGTTTCGCACCAAGCGCTAATATCTTCATTTTATCCGCCGGGTAATGAAGCTTCATGACGACTACGCGGGGCATCCCGGGTGTAGGTCGACCGAGACGTCTGTTGCACCTGTCCAGTCGGATCCTGCCTTTCTTGGTTTCCATGTGAAGAAGTTTGGGCAGCCAGGTTTCAAAGAAATGCAGAGCATTGCTCCCTTCAATAATAATCCTGATATTAAAAAAAAAACAATCCTGATATTATCCCTCCGGGATCTTGCCTCTTGGTCATCCATGCGGTTAGTGAGGGCAGCAAGTTTATTTTCTGTGTCTGCTAGCCTGCCTTCCAAATCAGCAATGATGTCCTCAGCACTACAAATGCAGTTTTCTACCTCCTCAATACCCTACAATTCACTTTCCAGCTTGGCCGTGATGATATCCAGCTTGTTGGAAATCATGGACATCTTCTCTTCCATGACGGCTGCCACTTTAGCCGTAGTCTCCGCCGCTACCGCAGCTACAAGGTTAGCTCCTACTACCTCGCCACCTTTAGCAGTAGCTCCACCATCGACTTGCTGGCTAGTAGTTCTCTGGACCGGCGCTTTTGCGGTCTTGTTTGTTGGCATTTCTCAGCCAGAGATGTTCATCGATCACTCCCGTTTCAATATATTAAGTATGGCTACAAATATGACTCATAAAATATAAGTTTGTGGATAATTATGCCAGGAGCTAACTGGCCTCGATCCTCTCAGCAAGACGTCATCACCGGAACCCCAGGTCTGTGCCCTGTTTACATCACCCTCATCTGGAACCAGAGTACCTCCCGGACCACAACCTTCCACTCCACCTGAATGCAGCACTCTTCCCGCCTCACAATCACCTGAATTCTGATCACCTGTGTTGTTTACCTGTTCCTTTGTTTTCTTCCATTATTTAGTTCATTCACTCCCAGCCTTCCAATTGTTAGGTATTGTTTGTATGAATCAACTTTACTAAGGTTTTTGTTTCTCTTAGCAAGTATAGTTATATCAGTTCTACTGTGTATTGAGCTTTTGCCTGCCTGTGTTTTTGAGACCTGCCCAGCCCATGTGTATTTCAGCCTGTATCTGTGCCATTTCATGTTTGATCCAAGTCTGTACCTCTGACTACTCTTCAGCCTGTCCCTGCTATCAATAAAAGCGGCACACACCACAACTGGAACCACAACACCTGCCTCCGCCTGGAATCATTACACATTACAATTATCAACACTGTGATTCATCTAAAATATGTGGTCAGTGAGCAGCAAATCTTTTTTATGGTGTGTTATAACATACTTATAAGCCAGTATTAAGTAATCTTTGATGGCTTTCGGTAAAGTGGTGAAACGTCTAATCACACAAACATAATACACCATAAAACATGACTATGGGTTTTTGGGATTAAAAGTTAAAACCATTATGGACCAATTATTGTTCCCTTTATATATAATCTCAAATACATTTTGAGGCAACCTCATATTGTTGATTTGGGAGTGAATTGAAAGCTCATGGTTATTGTAACATACAAAAGAAAACAAACATCTTATGGTCGTGAGAAGTTATTTTACACAAGATGCAAAGTATTTTAAACTGATTTAGTCTGTGTCAAATGCATTTTGTCATATTTTCAACAATTGTATATATTTGTTGCCATAAGAGAGTAGATAGACATGTATTTCCATTATTCAAAACAATTTAAATCAGTAAAAAGAGCATGCCTATTGATGAAAAAATGTGTGAGGGTTTTTAACACAAGTAATAATAAAAAGCACATACATACAATTGTAGTAGCTGCCTTTCACTATGATGTCTCTTCCAACATGAGTGATATTGCTGCATTTTGTTAACACTTAATATCTATCACATGTGAAAAAAACTTTTCCTGAAGATGAGGAAGTGGTGAAATAAGAGATCATAGGGATAGTGATCAGCAACTTTATCTTTTGACCCTTCTGCTGCCTTTATTTGTGAGACTTGTAATAACAATAACAAGTCATTTTATCTTAAGCAACTTGCATTCATATATAAAGGTTGACCCCAGGGAACCAAATCCCAAATCCTGGCATTGCAAGTGACATAACTGTCATGATAGATGACTGGACTCAGGGAATAGGATGCAAGTGCGCAAAGTTTATTCAAACAAAACCGAAGAGAACCTGGAACAAAACAAAGGTGAATACAAGACTCTGTAAAGTGGGTAATATTTGTATACCTCTCCAACATAGAAATAACGGTAAGACCTGACAAAGAGTGCTAGGTGACTGAGGTTATAAGTAGGGTGACTGATTACATAAGTGAGAACAGGTGCAGTCAATAATTAGATGACAGTGAACGTGGCAACATAGAAATAGGGATCTAGAAGGTGTGGGATGGTGAGGACTGGGAACCCGTGCTGGTGGCTGTGTGGACGTCACAATAACTGTCACGGATCTGTTGACAAAACAGGAGCCAAGCGCAGGGAGGTAGCTTGCTTTCTTTTATTTAGGTGAAGCAAGCGTAGTAGGGTGCCAAACAGGCAGGCACGGAATACAGTGAACAATAGTTTAGCGTCCAGTAAAAAGGAAAGAACATAGATGTCAACAGAGCGTCTCTAAAACAAACAATAACCCACAAAACCCCCCTAACAATCAGACAAACATATACCTAACATAATGACACAAAACGAGGAACAAGTGCGCTAGTAGCAGAGGGAAGGGGGCGGTGGCTTCAGAAGGCCGGTGACGCCGACCGCCATTGCCCAGGGGCACCAGCAGGGGGAGCCCCAGGGGAGGGAGTCGTGACAATAATGCTGACCTGACAAACTGTATGCATTTTGCACTGCTTGCACACCCCTTCAAGTCAAAGTATGTTGGTTTTAGGGGGGAGAGGAAAAATGACTGAGTATAGTGATGTAGCAGTTAGGGACATTCGGTTCCAGCTGAGTCAGTCCAAATACCAGAGCATACACACTGATGAGCCAAAACATCATGACCATCTGCCTAATATGCTTTTGGACCTCCGCATGCCACCAAAACAGTGCCAACCCGCCGAGGCATGGACTCTACAAGACCCCTGAAGGTGTCCTGTGGTATCTGGCACCATTAGCAGCAGATCCTTCAAGTCCTGCAAGCTGAGAGGTGCAGCCACCGTGGATCTGACTTGTTGGTCCAGCACATCCCACAAATGCTCAACCGGATTGAGATCTGGGGAATTTGGTGGCTAGGGCAAAACCTTGAACTCTTCATCACGTTCCTCAAACCATTCCCAAACAATGTGTGCAGTGTGGCAGGGCGCATTATCCTGCTGAAAGAGGCCACTGCCATCAGGGAATACCATTGCCATAATAACAAGAAACCAGACAAGCCTAGTTCAGCCGGCCCGTAATAAAAAGTGATAATAGTTGTTGCCCTCCCTGAATTCGAACACGGGTCTCCCACGTACGAAACTGTGTCTTTAACCACTACGCCACAGAGCTATAAATCTACCAAGAGGTTTTATAGCATTTCAACTTTAGATCAGTAACATCACGCCGAGTTTCAATATTTCACTAGACAGCATTAAGCATTGTGTTAAACTAAGTAACGTTTCTTATTAAGTTTATCTCCACCACAAATAGCATCTATGAACTGTATGGCTTTTGCCACTGCAAATCTTTTTTAATAGTGGCTTTTGCCACTGCAAATGTCTAATAGTGGCTTTTGCCACTATTAGACATTTGTGATTGACATTGATACAATAACTGTCAATATAGGTGCCGATAACTGACTTTTTCGTCAAGTGAAAAGACGAGAGAATCGTGTCACCAGCAACGTTTTTGTCTATCCTGAACAAATCCTAATACATAATTCGAAAATCCACCAGAAATAGTCGCAATATAACAGTAAACAGTTTTATTTTAGGCTTCCTATAACGTAGCTACTGAAGGTTGTAGCCAGCAAAGTTTTTATCTATCCTGAACAAATCCTCTTTTGCCACTGGCCGTTTTAACAGCTAATTAGCCATTCGTGAATGACGTTGATACAGTATCTATCAATATATGTGACGATAACTTACTTTTTCGTCAAGTGAAAAGACGAGAGAATCGTGTAGCCAGCAAAGTGTTTGTTTATACTGAACAAATCCTAAAATCCACCAGAACTGATTTATTTTAGAAATCCTATAACATAGCTACTGAAGGCTGTACCCAGCGAAGTTTTTGTCTGTCCTGAACAAACCCTTAGGCACAATGTGTTTTGACTGTGACGGGAGTCGAACACGAGACGTGTTGTTCTGTAGTCCGTGTCTCTAACCACTATGCTATTTAAGAAGGGGTAGGCCCTCATCAGTCAGTCAATCAGTCAGTAAGGGACATTCGCTCTTCTAGGCCATGTCCACCTACGTATTATTTATTAATAATAATTATTTATTATTATTAATAAATAATAATAATGCAATATATATATGTAGTGCTTTTCTAGGACCCAAAGACACTTTACAAAATGGAACAGAAACAAACAAAAACAAACAAACAAAAAATACAATGAGAAAAAGAAAATTGAGAGAATGGGATTGGGCATGGCTAGGGGTAGGCGATTTTGAACAGATGAGTCTTGAGGCATTGCTGGAAGATGGGGATAGTCTCAGAGTCACGGATGGTTTTGGGAAGAGAGTTCCAGAGCCTAGGAGCAGCCCTTGAGAATGCCCTGACACCAAAGCCTTTGAGCTTGGACTTGGGGATTATGAGGTAGGCTGCAGTACCGGAACGGAGTGAGTGTGTTGGTTGATATGGAAGAAGAAGGTCAGAGAGGTAGGCAGGGGCGATATTGTTTAGGGCTTTATATGTCTGTAGGAGGATCTTGTAGTTGATGCGTAGGGAGATAGGAAGCCAGTGTAACTTACAGAGGATAGGGGTGATGTGCTGCCAGGACTTGGTGTGAGTGAGTAGTTTGGCCGCAGAGTTTTGAACCATTTGGAGCTTATGGAGGGATGTAGATTTGATGCTGGTGAGTAGAGAGTTGCAGTGGTCAAGACGGGAGGTTATGAGCGCATGTATTAGGGTTTCAGCAGCAGGACGGGAGAGGGAAGGTCTGAGTTTGGCGATGTTGCAGAGATGGAAGAAAGGAGAGTGTAGATTCTAGAATAACGCCAAGGTTATGTGCGTGGGGGATGGAGAAACAACGTTGTCATCGATGCTGTGAGTGAAAGTGCCAGTTTTAGTGAGGGTGGATGTGGTTCCAATGTGTACGAGTTCTGTTTTGTCACTGTTTAGTTTGAGGAAGTTTTCCTTCATCCATGCTTTTATTACAGTCAGGCAGGATTCAATATGGGGCAGAGGTGGGTTGGTGTGAGATTTGGTGGCTAGATATATTTGTGTATCATCAGCATAGCAGTGGAGTGCCATGGAGTGTACCTGGTCTGCAACAATGTTTAGGTAGGTGGCATGTGTCACGTCCACATGAATGCCCGGACCCAGGGTTTCCCAACAGAACACTCCCGCCCCCGTCTTCCCACAGTCCATCTTGGTGCCATCACTTCCCCATTTAAAGAGTGCACACGTACATGGCCGTCCACATGATGCAAAAGAAAAAGAGACACATCGGACCAGGCGACCTTCCACTGCTTCAAGATCCAGTTCCAAAGCTCGCGTGTTCACTGTAGCGGCTTTTGACAGAGGTCATCATAGGCACTCTGGTGTGCGGCTACGTGAATAACACTGATAATCTCGTTATCATGGCACCTGTCAGTGGGTGGGATATATTAGGCAGCAAGTGAACATTCTGTCCTCAGAGTTCATGTGTTAGAAGCCGGAAAAATGGCCAAGCGTAAGGATCTGAGCGACTTTGACAAGGGCCAAACTGTGATGGCTAGACAACTGGGTCAGAGCATCTCCAAAACTGCAGCCCTTGTGGGGTGTTCCCAGTTTACAGTGGTCAACACCTATCAAAAGTGGTCCAAGGAAGGAAAAGCGGTGAACCGGCAACAGGGTCATGGGTGGCCAAGGCTCATTGATGCATGTGGGGAGCAAAGGCTGGCCCGTATGGTCCGATCCAACAGACAAGCTACTGTAGCTCAAATTGCTGAAAAAGTTCATGCTGGTACTGATAGAAAGGTGTCAGAACACAGTGCATCGCAGTTTGTTGAGTATGGGGGGCTGTAGCCGCAGACCAGTCAGGTGACCCCTGTCCACTGTGCCGACTGCGCCTACAATGGGCACATAAGTATCAGAACTGGACCACAGAGCATCCGGCCATCCACATAACGTGGATAGCCGGATGCGTGTGCGTCGCCTACCTGGAGAACACATGGCACCAGGATGCACTATGGGAAGAAGGCAAGCCGGCAGAGGCAGTGTGATGCTTGCGCAATGTTCTGCTGGGAAACCTTGGGTCCTGCCATTCATGTGGATGTTACTTTAACACGTACCACCTATCTAAGAGTGTTGCAGACCATGTGCACCCTTTCATGGCAACGGTATTTCCTGATGGCAATGGCCTCTTTCAGCAGGATGATGCGCCCTGCCACAAAGCAAAAATGGTTCGGGAATGGTTTTAGGAACACAACAACGAGTTCAACGTGTTGACTTGGCCTCCAAATTCCCCAGAGCTCAATCCAATCGAGCATCTGTGGGATGTGCTGGATCAACAAGTCTGATCCATGGAGGCCCCACCTCGCAACTTACAGGACTTAAAGGATCTGCTGCTAACATTCTTTTTCCTTTAATAAATGTCCATAGTGTAGCAATCTGCCTACACCCTTCACATTTACAGGTCAAGGACCTTCCTTGGGTTAATTGTGCGTCCACACCTGGTAGTGTATGTGTGTGAAGGTGTAGTGTCCGGCTTTGATGTCTCTGGTTCTGTATCATTGATTGGTTCTGGCTGTACTTCACAGCTGTGTGTAGTGTTGTCTTTTGTCTGTAGCAGGTGACGAAGATTGCAACGATAGGTTTGACCATCATCAGTGACAATGTTGACTGTTTGAGGTTGTGGACAGGTGTCTTTTATACTGATAACAAGTTCAAACAGGTGCCATTAATACAGGTAACGAGTGGAGGACAGAGGAGCCTCTTAAAGAAGAAGTTACAGGTCTGTGAGAGCCAGAAATCTTGCTTGTTTGTAGTTGACCAAATACTTATTTTCCACCATAATTTATCAATAAATTCATTAAAAATCCTACAATGTGATTTTCTGGAATTTTTTTTTCTCATTTTGTCTCTCATAGTTGAAGTGTACCTATGATGAAAATTACAGGCCTCTCTCATCTTTTTAAGTGGGAGAACGTGCACAATTGGTGGCTGACTAAATAATTTTTTGCCCCACGGTAAGTGTTATATCAGCGGCAAGATGTTTGTTGTTTAACAAAAGGGCACCAGGGTTCAGCAATGCTATAACCCCCGTCATTTTATGTTCCGATAAGTGCTACAACAGACGTCCTACAACCGGTGGGTGTTAACCTTTCATGTTTTATGGGATGATTGGCATGGTCTGTGTATTTAAACCACGCAGACCCCGGTGATGGTCATTCAGTATTGCCCGAGTAAACTTACCCGCACATTACAAACTATGGCGGATTGTGCAGTGATCAACAGCTTAACCACTGCTCAGCGAGTGGGCAAGAGATTACAAATGGACAGCAGAGATGCAATCATCATGCCAGCCCCTAAGAAACCGATGCAGAGTTTAACCCGAATCCATCAACTGCACCGGGATATGTTGGCACGGGAGTGGAAGTTGGACGACGGGTGGATCGGTGGATACATTTTCAACCCAGAGATACCGGAGGTTGCATTTTATGAATTACCCAAAGGCCAAGTGTTTAAAGCCGGTGTGACTGATCTAATGGTTTTAAATGCCAGTTTATGGAACACCTTTCGAAAAATGTTTTATTTGGGCCCAAAACAGGGCACATATAATACGGTCGATGTACTGTTTAAAGTCGTCGAAGGAATGAAGCAGTATGACTCTGTTAGATTGGAACTATTTCCGGAAAATGTCAGCGGGTTAGGTTGTGACTGCGACTGCGGACGGTTCGACTGAAGTAAGACCCTGAAGCCCTGCCTTAAGCTAACACAGTCCTCAACACAGCATAAAAACAGACATACCGCCTGTGACTATCAAGCAGTCGGAAGAATTTACGAAACATGTCTCAAGATTACAACCAAGCGGATATTGAAGATCAATTGGCTTGACCGGTTTGGTGATCAGTTAGGACCTCTTAATCTATCATACCTTTCAAATGCTGACAAGAGTTATCACAAAATGGACAAACGCCTTGCACCACAAGTTTTGAAGATCATCAAAGCAACATTGGGTAAGATTCTGGAAAACTTTGTTGCGGCAATTCTCCACAAAGCCTGATTATTTTTTTGAGACCCATTATGATGACATCGTGGAGACAGTTTTAACACCGCGACTGAAACGTGTTGGTCAAGGCTTTGAATGCATCAGGGTTTCATGCACTGCTGACCGATGTTCACATGGTCGCTGAGAACTTTCTACATGATCTCAAGTTGAAGCCGAACATCACACAGAGACTGAGTGAGAACAGGAATGAATACATGGATAAATTTAATGAGGAAGCTGTGTGCGACGCAGTAGCGTCTTGGTGTGTCGAAAGCAAAGAGACTGCTGTCTAAGGATGTGTAACGTCAGTTGTCGTGTTTACATGTATCTAAACAAATCCTATGTGGCTTTAGCGATTAAACTGTTGATGCACAAAGCTATCAAGAGTGGAATTGATGGTTGTAGACCTTGTAATAACCAAGACCATGTCAGTATAAAGCATTTTAATAATCTGAACAAGCTTATGGAAATGGTCAGGAACACATCTGATGATTGGATGCAATTGTTGTCAAACGGTGTTGAATCAAATGCTCTAAACAACTTCATGTATAAACGTCTAACATTTTCAAATGCTGACAAAAAATACTTTAAAATTGGGCACTTGTTATGTGTGTTTACGTATGTAACAGATGTTTGTGTGATAAAATTGTTGAGTAATGATGCTGTGGATGTAGATTGTATTTCTAAAATGTTTAAAGATTTTCTAATCAGCAGAAATCTGAATGTATGTGTAACTTTTCTGAAATTCTTGGATGACGTGTAATTCCGAAAATGTTGTGGAAAATTGTTCCCCTTCTTCCCGCCAACATTTTCAAACAACTCAGGAGTTTGTGAATTCAATAGTAGACTTTATTTTTAAGGAAATAAAGCCGTGCTGATCTGCAGAACAATCAACCCATGTTGGTCTGCAGAACAACTGACTTCCAAACCTCGGAAATACACTTTTATACAGTATGGTTATACAATGATATTAGCTCCTCCCATTATGCTAATTTCCGGATGGATACTTCTCCAAACTTCCAGCAACCCTCTGGGATCCACCCCCCAAACCACTGTTGGAAATATTGGGGGCGTGATGGTGACGTGATTTCTCTCATTCTCCCAAGATTTTGCCAAGAGAGTCAAGGACAAGCCACAGGTCCTTCTGTCCTCAATATGAGATAACAACAACCACTCATTGCACTGACCATGTGAACAGTAGTCGAGCCAGAGCAAGAGTTTAGTTCATCACTCTCTCTTCCACAATTAAATGTGGAAAAATCTAAGACAATTAGACTGTATGGGAAAATAATATGAGCCCTGGTTAAATATTTTATCAATTAACACTCAATTAATATACAAGTGATCACATGAGACGTTCTGTCTACTCTTCATCAGGTTAATGTGAAATAACATTTTATGAAAATATCCCTACACATCCCCCCTTTAGGACTTCTGAGTCCCACAATCTAGACCTGGAAACGATAGGTGAGGAGGAGAACTCAGTTCCTATAAGAGAGTTGAAATCAACTCAATTACCTAAAACAATCTCCTCTGTCAACCACCACTCAAGAGGCTGGAAGCCAAACCTCTCCCTCCCCGTTTGGCTGAGAGGAAGTAAATGGCTTCCAACCTGACCAATCAAGTCAGTGTGTGTAAGCATGTGCAGATTTCTTTCAGAGCCTTGCAAAATATGTTGTTTCAAACGATTACATATGAATGGAATATAAACTGATTATACAATGAGTATAAATTGCATAAAATAAATACATATATCATTTAAATGATAATCACTTCAATTAAAGATAGTATGAGAATATAAGTAAAATAATAAACCATCTAATTCTCCAAGCAGTACTCCCTTTGTACTAGGTTGGCTACCATCCACCTAGGAACTCAAAACTCCCTTTACAAGGAGAACAATCCTTCTCAGCACAAAAATCAGCCTTTGACACAAAGCACAGTTGAAGGGTCTTGGGTAATGATAATGTCACCATGAAACATTTATTCATCTATCTTCCTAGGATATTTGTTTTCCTGCAATACCAACACCTATATCCCCAAAAAGGGCAAGGGTAACAACTACTGTAACACAACCCTATTACTATGCCTATCTTATCCAAATGAACAATTGGTTTTATGCTTTGGAAAATGTCTCACTGCAACCGTACCACTGGCCTAAAAACATTAATGCCTGCCCAAGATCTTTAAACCTTCTTCCATAGGTTTCCTTTATCTTGAATTCTTATCATTATCAATCTCTGATTCTCACCACTTATTTACTTTTCCACTTCTCTGACCATCAATGTACTTCTTGTACCCACTTCACTTTTTCCACATTTCACTTCTCATTCCCTGCTTTCTACCTCTCCTATCCTTCATTTCACTTGCCTTGTTCTTCTCATTTGCTTTGTTCCTCATTTCACTGTCTGCGCCGTGGTACTGCTTCTGTTCCTATTCTATTTCTGTTAGTTACTCATTTTCTGGGTTTTTTCCATGGTATGAAAGTATCTAATTCCTCACTGGTCATTTTCCTATCCTATACTTTTCCCCAAATATTTCCTTTTATTTCTACAACACCTCTTTCTCTTATAGTTGCTGGGTGGGCCATAACAAAAGAGTTACATTTTAGTTTTTACTTCCCCCATTTAGACCTTATGTGTCGCAACCTCTATCCCAATACATGGCAAAGTCTAAATTTAACTGTGAAGTTACTCCCTAGTCCTCTCCCTTCACCTGGCACATTGTCCTTTTGTTGTTATTGTCTGTTGACGTTTTGACACAAAGGCCTCTCTGCCTTGGTCTTGATGTTGTAAATACTTTAACAGAAACGCAGTCCCATCTTCTTTTGTAGAGACCCACTCTGTACCTCAGATCTGTTGCTATTCTGTCTCACCGTTGATGTGTTCCAGACATAACAAGGTCAGGCCTTCCGCCATCTCCCCCAAAGAAACGTTCATGAATCAGGTTCTGGAACCCAGAAAGTGCCGAAGGGAATGGTTGCAGGAGGTTTCACTTCACATCATTGTTCCCAAATCGTCTCTATGCATTGAGTTAGTGGTCCATGACACCATCCTTATAGGAGAAAAGAGAAGACAAAAACACTACACCAGTTTACCTATTCTCCTGGGCCCTATCATCTGGGCTACTGCCATACTAAAATTATACTCAACTATTAGAGATGGTGGGACCATTACTTAAATGTCAGACAAATAAACAACTGTTTCAGATGTATAAAATCATCACAAATAATTCACAACAAATTTAAAACAATGATCAATTTAGATTTAAAATAACAATATGAATTAGCATTGCCCTAATAAAAACTTTCCTTTGTGTCCAAGTTATGTTTCCACCAATGTGGATGTTTTTTGGTCAATAGGTTCCAAATCACAAGGAGTGTCATTTTACAAAACACTGTTTGACAAAAGTTTCAAAATGGACAAAAAACAAAAGACTAAAATTAGCTGGAAGTACAATAGCAATGACCAAATAACCAATTTAATCAGGCTTTGCCAGAAAATTTCTAAGACCCAAACATAAAATGTATATAAAAAGTGTATTAAAAATTAAAATAAAACTCCCCTCTCCTCTGTGATTCCCCCATGTCCAGTCAAGTGGCTTCTGGCTGTTACAGTCATGGATGTAGGAGTCTCATTGTTCTGCGTGCCTCTCTCCATTCCTCCAACCTCTCCTTGGCTGTGGTGTAGCTGGAACCATCAGTGTCCAATATTCATATTCTGAATCCAAGATATTCTCTCACAGGTCTGGGCTTGGTTTGGCCTTGGAATGATCTGGGCCATCTGTGTGAGGTACCCCTTTATTGGACAAGGTGTATCAGGGTGGCGGACTTCTACTTTGAGAGAAACAAAGATGGAATCTCGCACAACACAAACACAACACAAACCTTGACTGGAGAGTTTAACATTAACTTACTGAATTTAAAGTTATGTGTGATTCAATAATTCTAAAACCCAATCTTATGTCTATCTCTTCTTAATGTCCTAAATTGGGAATTACTATTTTACCAATGTTCCATAAACGTAGCACTCACTTTCTTTCTCTCCTTTTAGAGTGAATCTCAAATCACTGATCTTGTAGACATATAAAACAAATAACACAAATAAGCAAGCATGGCGTTAGTTTGCGACATAGATACATAACATGACAAACACATGACCTACAAATACACAAACAAATACATTTAACACTGGCCAGTTTATTCTAATTTGACGTCTTTGTCGTGTTTCATAATTTAGATTAGCTAAATCTTCCTACAATTTCGTGTACACTGAGTTCTCCAATTGGAATGGGAAAACAATTGCCATTTTAATAGTGCAATATAGAACCTGATTTTGCTCTATTTTGATTTATTTTAATATTGGGAATCTACTTCCCAGAATCTCAATTGGTGTGTCTGAGATCTATTGCACCTCTCTCCTAGTGTGTCTCTGTGTTCTTGATTGGAATGCTTAGTGTTACTCCCTACGTTCTGGGACGGCAGCCAAAAGCCGTCTTATCTGTTTGACTCTTCTCAATATCCTTTAACTGGACTCAGTCAAACTTAACCAACAGACCACCTATACAATATTTTCAAACAATTGAATGAAACCACTTTGTTGAAAACTATGTTTACACAAATAATTACCCAAAACTTGACCAAATCCTTTGTCCACTGTTGAATACTTTCTCGTGGCACATCTCCCACAAAATCTTTGTCCATCTGGCTATTTTCTTCATTGACCTTTCTTCCCATCTATCCACCTGTCTCTTTTCTAGCACTCAGGCAAATATCACCATTCAACCACCTGAAATAGATTTATGTCAATGTCAGTTAAAACCAAGTTCTTTCCCTTGGATTCTGTATCTGTCCCATGAGAGACCCTTCTAAATTTGAACGATTAGACCATATTCTGCATTGTAGTCTTATACAGTGGATATAAAAAGTCTACACACCCCTGTTAAAATGCCAGGTTTTTGTGATGTAAAAGAATGAGACAAAGATAAATCATGTCAGAACTTTTTCCACTTTTAATGTGATCTATAATGTGAACATTTCAATTGAAAAACAAACTGAAATCTTCGAGGGGGAAAAATGAAAAATAAAAACCTTACAATAGCCTGGTTGCATAAGTGTGCACACCCTCTTATAACTGGGGATGTGGCTGTGTTCAGAATTAACCAATCACATTCAAACTCATGTTAAATAGAAGTCATTACACACCTGCCATCATTTAAAGTGACTCTGATTAATCACAAATAAAGTT
>JACXGI010015193.1:0-10178 GCA_016801175.1 Esox masquinongy
TAAGGGTGTGCACACTTATGCAACCAGGTTATTGTGAGTTTTTTATTTTTTATTTTTCCCCCTCAAAGATTTCAGTTTGTTTTTCAATTGAATTGTTCACGTTATAGGTCACATTAAAGGTGGAAAAAGTTCTGACATGATTTATCTTTGTCTCATTCTTTTACATCACAAGAACCTGGCATTTTAACAGGGGTGTGCAGACTTTTTATATCCGCTGTAGCTAGTATAAAGAAATCAGGGGGGATAGTAAAAGTAGATCTTCGCTGCAATGCCGTGGATTGTTGATGATGACGTGAACATATATTGGGGTTGACATCCATACAAGCATCATACTCACATTTTAACCTCATCAAAGTGTCACACACATGCAAACAATAGCTGACCAGACTGCCACTCCAAACACATAGACTGAACATTTCATCCAAACTGTAGAAATACCTTTCAAAAGCTCCATAGAGAAATGGTGACTCTCAATTTGAGATGAATGATTTAGGTCTATGTCCCAGAGTGCTTATTGGAATAAGGCATATCATTAAAGTGGCCCAGTATCTTTACTTCTTGACATGCCGTGCAGCCTTCATCTGATTAATAGCCTACCTGTTACTGCCAGAGTATGGATTTCAGAAACTATCAAACCGAACAGGAGCTAGAGCACAAAAGGAGGAAGCTTCCACTTCTCTAAAGAAGACAGACATGTGGGATATAAGAGTTGACAAGGTTGGCATGAGATACATTTTTTCTTTCTTTTTTCAAAATGGAGGTTAGGTGTAGCGTAGCACTCAGTAAAGACACAGCCAGTCCAATATAATTAGGCTTCAACCATCATCAGAAAGCTGTCCTCCTGAAACCAATTGGTGCTGCGGTGTGCATTTAGTATTTAATTCCCCTCATTCCCCTCCTCCCTTTCCCCCTCCATCCTCCCCTGAATTTTTCTTTCATTCTTTCTTTCAGAGAATCAAACATCCTGACATGCAAATGGACCTTATTAAATCCTATTAGTGGGCCTGTCACATGCAGCATGAGCGCTGGGCCAGCGTGAGGGCTGTGCTAGTTAGCGTTAGCGCCAGTTGTGTTTTTATCCAGATTAGACGACAGTATTGGGATAAAAGCTGCCCATCTCTCAGGTAAACAGCACCCAGATCATGTTGGGGGATGACAATTCAGGGACAGGTTCCCAGGTTTACCGTCCACATTTTTGCTGGATTTGTCAGTCAATATATTTTCAACTGGATCCAGGGAGAAACTCTGTTGGTGAAAAACCATGTAGGTGTAGTGGTAGTAGTACCAGTTTTTTCCCACAACAGAAAGTCAGCTCCAAAACCTATAAATGACCAGCCTCAATTATTGGGTTTGTTCCATTCTGAGAGCTAATTGCGCAAAAATAGCATTTTGCCTGTGAGACTGGAATGCTTTTTAGCACCACATCCTGAGCCATTCCCCATAATGGGGAACAAATCTTTAAAAGGTCTAAGAGTGAATGGATCTTTCCCCAGTGTCAGCTACAGTAGGACCAGGCTTCTGTCGCTATTGTCACCATCGTCTGAATAGAAGAGTTTTGCTGCCAGGCTGCTTTGTTCTGTTCACCCCTCTCCTCCCATGGTCAGTCAGCATTCCAGTGACTTAATGACTCACAGGGTTGCCCTCAAAATCATGTTCTGTGTGACGTTATTGTGTGCTGCTTATTAGGATTCGGATCCTCTTTCTCCTCCCTCTCCTCCTCTCCTCATACCTTCTCCTCTCTTACTCTTCTTCTCCCGTGTCTCTTACTCTTCTCTTCTTCTTATTGTCCCCTCTCCTCTGCTCTGCTCCCCTTCCAGATTAATCACTGGAAAGGGAAAGAGTCGATGTTTATTTTCTGACTTGACTACGATTCCCTAGTTGTCGGTTGTCTTTCCTCCTCTTCTCTGCTATCAAGCAGGTTTCCCTTGGTCCATTTCCCAGTCTTCATTCAGTGTGAATCCAACAACACTGTCACCCCAGGCAACGATTAGGACAACTAAATCCCCCACCCCTCCTCCCAAGCAGAATCACAGAAACCGCTCATCCAACACTTTTGTCAACATTTCTGATGATATGACAATTTCTTTTTCATCCTCCGCCTCTCTCCTTTTAATTCCCTCTCTGTTTTTTTTTCCCTCCTAAATTCCCAGCGAGTTTGAAGACTTTATGGAAGCTGTTCAAATTCTCCTCTTGCTGTTCCTTAATTCTCTCTGGGCTCAGAGACAAGCAGAATACTAATACTTGGCAGAGGTAGAGAGCGAGGGATCACGGCGATGAGAGACAGAGACAGAAACAGTGAAATGGTGAGGAAAAACTAAATGTATTACAACTGCAAGGCTCTGTTTTGAAGTGATAGCTAGAAAGACTGGGTAAGGTGCTGGAGATATCCCTATCTCCCTGTGCATAGTCTATCTATAGAAGGCCAAGGCTATATGGAACAGGGTGAAATTCCATGAAAATTGACTTAAAAATGTAGAAGTGGATCCCTCTGAGTCATAACACGTGTGTGTGTGTGTGTGTGTGTGTGTGTGTGTGTGTGTGTGTGTGTGTGTGTGTGCGTGTCAAGCTGATGACCTGCCATACTCAATAAAATAATCTGCAAGAAAACACCAATCAGACAAAACATGATGCAACCAACTAGTCAATCACAGTAGATCAGTAAAGTTTATACAACGAAGAAAAAAAAAAAAACTAAGCGTTAGCATTTGGGCTTTTTGATTACAAAGTCCAGTCAGATTGATATCTAATTGCTGTTGTGAGGCTTCAGCTGAAGCTACAAGGACCATCGTGACTGAACGTTATAGCTACAAAAGCCAGGGTGACACTGTCACACCTAAAAACAGGCTCACTCATCACAGAGTTAAAACTGAATTATTTTTAAATGTTATTAGTTTTGTAATCTGCCTGTGAAGGGGTGGGTGAGGGACTCTCTCTCTGCCCGGTTTCCAATATCATCACGAAAGAGAGAGAGAGTACCCTTCTCCCGCCTGTCAATTTCCCCTCCGTCCGCCACGGCTAAATTGCGGTTTAAAAGACAGGAACCAGGCCCGAGGGACAGGACAAAAGAGGAGCGTATAGCTGACCAGCGCTCAGGTGAAATTGAATTGGAAATCTTCCATCTCTCTTTAGCATAACAAAAACGGCCCTGGGATTTAGACAAAGGGCCCTTTTTAATGTAGAAAATCAATCTTTCTAAGGGCCTGCTATATTGTTCCCAGCGCCGTACAGGTGTTCCGTCTCCGCTGCTTAATCAAAAGTGTCAAAACAAAGTTGGAAGTTATCTGCCTGGGTACACCGCATGTGTCTACGTGTGTGTGTGTGTGTGTGTGTGTGTGTGTGTGTGTGTGTGTGTATGTGCATATGTGCACATCTCAACGACACCCATATGGTCTTAAAATCCAACCATGCCATTGGAACAAGGTCTAAAAACAACACCGCAGCCCAACAGTCCATCCATCGATCTGGCCCGGGGGGCTGGGGTGGGGGTGGGGTAGAAAACGTCAGCAAACACAATACCCCAGAGCTAGCCCCTCCACTAACAGTCGGCTTTATGGAGGCTGGAGTGAGAGGGAGTGTGTTATTATGCCAGAGGCCTTGGATGGATACAATACCTACACAGTACTCAGACTCAGGGCTTCATTCTCCATGTAGCTGCAATGTACCTACATCCCCCTTCAATGATAATCTCTCCTGACTGAATCAGACTGACAGTTGCATTGAGTGACCATTCCCGGGTTTAGTGAGGGATAACTGCACGTAGATTTAAACATGACTTATCTGTAAAGATGTGTCGGGTACGTCTTTTGTGGAATTTACTTTAACTGGTGTATGTGGAAAAATGATAGGCTGATAAGTGTCACTTTTGGCTCCGTATTACAAGGAAAACAAAACGATCAGGGATTACCTAATACAAAACGATTATCACCAGGACACCAAGATGTAGTTACCTCATAACTGTTACACAGTTTTATTTCATGTAACATACACCTAAACAAAGAATTCCGTTGAGATATTGCGGAGAACCTCCCTAGCACAGGCCTACAGCATGGGCTTCAAAACTCACAGAGAAAATAAAGAAACAAGTGAGTAGAGGAAGGTATTTTGGTCGGAAAGAAAAGGCGTAAAAATATGAAACGGACTCGTGTCCTTCCCGGCCTTCCTGGCTGAGCCAGCCGCATTGCTCTGTGATGAGGCAGCGACCAGAAGAAAATGCGACAGTCTGGAGGTTCCGTCTCCCCACAGAAGGACCTGCACTTAAAGCTGTTTGTTTTGATAAGGTGAGTCCCCATTTATCAGAGTCCTCCCAGCTAGTGTATTACCATAATAATGATTTAAGCCAGGACTAATCCTTCCTGTTTTAATGAACGTCTTCATTTTCCCGAGCTGCCTGCTGTCTGCGTGTGAGAGGTGCAAGCTCGGCCCCTGTGAGACACAACTGCCACGCAGTGTCAATCCTCCAAACCTGGCAACCCGGACCCGGTGGAATTGTGAAGTTGATACTCTGTTGCCTGATGGGTAATTTTCCCCAAACGCCCCTATCATTCGCTCCCATTCACCAGCCGCCCAGTTACACACTCACCCCATTCTCTATGGCTCCACAAAAGCTCACATGGCTGTAATTCATACTTGTTTATGGCCATCTACCTCTTCACTGCAACCAGATACAAAGGGAGGAAATATTTAAGGGACTGATAATATTCATAGCCGACGTTGTGTGAGGACAATGAGGTGCACTCTCAAAAGGGAATTGTCAGTCTCTCTCAGAGTCAATACAAGCAGCAACAATGTATCGACTCCTGTATTCATGGACTTGTCCGCCGACAGGAGATTCCCAGGATTCCAGATACTCTCCTCCCTGAACTCCAAAATGGCCACCCAAGTTAGCATTATGGGGAACCCCTCAGGGACCTGTGTCTGCCCTCCACAACCCCACCTCTCTTTCTCTCACACCCAGGAGACCTCACCCCACCCCATCAGTTCACATGGACGCCAGTCGATTAAAGAACAGTTAGCCAGGCTATTCAGATGGGGGCCCGGCGACAAACAGCTTGAAGAAAGAAAAAGGTGGGGTTAGGGTCTTTCTTGGAGGCCTCAAAGTTGACAGCCCAATGAATATATTTATTCATTGCATGTTTTTTTAAAAGGTAGACTTTCACATTTACTCTCACATATCATTTGAAGTAAGAAAAGTCACCCAGCCCTACATTAGATGGATTATGTTGCTGACCGGAGAAAGAGAAGTGACATTGTAGGAAACTACTTAGCTACCTACTCATTCACCAACATCTTTCAATAGCACTGAGATGTGGATGTAAAATTTTTGCAAGCACTACAGGTAAGTGCTTTTCAATGACCCCACCTTGAATAGAGATCTTATTGCTGGTTGACACAGAGCCATGTCTCTACAGAATGCACAGAGACCGTATGATAAGTGGCATTTCTCTGAAACAAAGTTTTAGCTAAAAGGTTTGGAGTCCTCTGGACCAAAGAACTTGTACATCTCCCCTGAAGTGTATGGCTCAGCAAATATTACACCTCAGTCAGCCTTCCAGAAAAATATTAGACACGCTCAACACAAAAACAGATATGTTTATTTGCATTCAGTCAATTTCAAAAGTGTTACCAAATGATGCTAATTAATGCAGAATAATAAAACTCTAAACAGAAAAAGTCCAGTTCAAAATCCTATCTCTCCTAATCCGTAATCCTAACCCTAACCTTTTACATGACCCTAAACCAAAAACCTAACCTTAATCCTAAACCTAACTTGAACCCATAACCACAATTGCAACTCATACCAAACCTAACACTTGCTGTCAGTTGGAAACAGCTATTTCCTATTTGCGGACTGGCAAAATGTCCCCACGAGGTACAATTGTCATTGTTTAAGGAGCCCTTTTGTCCCCTGCCTGGATAGCAAAACGTGAACATGTATGTATGCGTATATTTCCTGATGCATATGTGTGTGACATATCACTATTTTCAGGGAGATCATCTCTTCTTTCCAATTTAAAACCCAAATGCATCAACATCTTAGTGCTTTGATGACCATGGTGGCATGGAGATTTGTAATTGGGGTGACTAGAACATTCTGGGGGATTTTCAGAGCTTTAGTTTCATATGCTCGCTCCAGAGTGATCCAAAATCCCTTGGCAAGAGCCACGAGGTATAAATACATCCAGGCAGCCGTGTATGCTGGGAGCTGGTAGGCTCTGTTCTGTCAGCCTCTGTATTGTTCAGGATTAGATGTAATTGTCATCTGGTCCTGTGTTCCAGACTAGCTAGAGGCAATCAACCCCTTCACTCCAAGGTTGGCCTCTGGTAAACGAGCAAGCCAAGCCAGTATCAGGAAAGTTTGGTGAAATATAACCCTCAATGGACTCCCAAGAAAATGAAAACATCCAGTTTTCAGGAACACATTGTTCCACTTGGCTTGAACCTTGTTTATCCCTGAAAGGTAGCGAAAACATATTTTGCCAACAATCTATTTTTTTTAGTTTTAAGGGTTATTTTATCAGAATAAGAATCAGTAGTTTGGAAAATATGTAAAATAAAATATGAAATTCCAACAAATAAAATATGAAATCCCAACAAATCTAATTACCCAATTTATTAGAGACTCAAGCAATACATGATTACATACACAATATAAATACTATACATAGACACACACATTAATACTTACAAAATATACACGCACATGAAACTAAAACGTCAAAACATACATTTCCCAACGGATAATCATCCTGCTTTTCAACCTTAAATACATGAGTGAAGTCTGAAAAAAAATCATCCACAATCATACCTATGTTTCCTTGATGCCAGAACAACACCTGAATTGCGAGCAAGGCAGGTTCTGACACGTCTGGGACTAAATCTAGTTTGAGACAGCTGTTGCTGTCAGGGGTGAATTCACAGCGGACCTCCTGTCCGTCACCAGCAGATGTCCCCCACCCCCATCCGCAGTCAGGTCTGGTCCTCTTGGCCCAGATGTGACAGAGGAAACTGGGGGAGATTCTCCCGATGAGGCAAAGTTCATAAAGATGCAGACCGTCTGTGATGAGGCTTACCCCTGAGTGTAACTGACAGTGACAGATAGAAAAACCATCTCTGCTCTCTCTCCATCTCTCTCTCCCGCCCCATCTCTGCTCTCTCCATCTCTCCAACTCTTAAAACATACATATCACGGTCTCTCCATCTCTCTATACCTCTTGCTCTTTTTCTCTCTCCATCCCTCTCTTCATCTCTCGCTCCCAATCGCTCTCTTTACCCTCTTTAACTTTCACACCACTCATTCTCATCTTTGTACACCCACCCGGTCTCTTTCCCTCTCAATATCCCTCCCCCTCCCCTTCCCCGCTCCTAACCAGGTGCTTATTCAGTAGGAGGAGAAAACAAACAGAGGGATGGATGGAGGGAGAGTTCCAGTCGGTTCTGAACAAACAGAGGGATGGATGGAGGGAGAGTTCCAGTGGGTTCTGAACAAACAGAGGTCTGCAGCTGGTTGGGGAGACGAGCAGAGCGGGGCCACGCAATACACGGCTGCAGGCCGGTCTCCTCCAGACCTATTCAAATAGTACAGAGTTCAGCAACTGAGTTTGAGATCCCCCCCACCCCCTCTCAAAAGCAAACAGGCACACACACACACACACACACAACCACCCACGCACATGAATATGAACACACAAACACAAGCACACACAAACCCCTGCTCTCGCTCTTCAACTGCAGGGCAGTGTGTCTGTGTCATCACACTAAAAGAAAGGCTATTTTTCAAAGAGGTGTCGCGCTGAGATATCTCCGAGCAGACATTCAGCCAATAGGAAAGCCACGGCCGAGAGAGAGAGAGAGGGAGAGGGAGCGATAGAGCAGAGAGGAAATAAAAGAGAAAAGGAACAGGCTTAGAAAAGCATTTTAGCCTAGGCTGCACTTGTCTGCGTAGATATCAGTGTGTTTGAAGATGAAGGGCGAGCAGGGCCAAAGACAGATGGCTTCTTAAAGGCCTCTTCATCACATTTCATTCCCCACACCAGGAGATCACAGGGAAAGAGCCAACCGTATCACCTGTCTTCTAATGAATTTCCCAAACAGTACCCTGCTCCCTTCGTAGGGTTCACAGTGCTCCAGTGAGAAGAAGTGCACTATACAGGGAATAGTTTGCCATTTGGAACAGGGACTAGTGTTATTACTGGAGATGTGAAGAGCAGCATTGTGGACTACCATGGTTACATTTAGCTTGTCGGGCAATACGTTCAGCCTGCCAGCACGTTTATAGTAGGGTTAGAGTAATAGCCTTTCAAGGGTTATGCAATGCAACCATTTATCATTGTATTACAGGGGCCTGCTAGCACGGCGGCATGGTAATTACCAAGCAGAGGCGCTCCGGGTCCTTTTTCTACAGTCTTTGGTGTGTCTCTGTCTGGGGTCAAACTCCCAATCTTCCTATATCAGGGCTGTCAATCTAACCACAGATCCATATTGTATATAGTCTGTTTTAGGATACTGTAAAATGTAAGTTTCCAGTTTTCATTTATTTATTTTTTTATTAATTTTAGGTTATTCTGGGAGATTTTGTAAAAGCGATGTAAAGTTTTCACCAGCCACCTATTGGCCACCTATTGGTTCATCCCCAGCTACCAGAAGGGTGTGTATGTGTGTGTGTGGGTGTGTGTGTGTGTGTGGTAATTAGAGGAGCAGGTCTGGTCAACAGGGCCTCAAATGACCAAGTACATTATCTAGAAATTTCATCCTCTCTCAAAAAACACTCAGCAGCCCAGAAAATCACCCAGCTAAGAAAAATGCACAACTGATTAAAGAACGTGACGAAAATGTAACAGGGAATGGAGAGGTCAAGAGACTCAGATGAAGAGAGAGGTGGAGAAAGAGACAGAAGTGAGCTGAGGAGAGAGGTGAGGAGAGGAGAGAGAGAGGTTAGAGAAGCAAAGCGATTGAAGAAAAAATTAAGTTAATTTACAGCTACTCCCTATCTCTTACCAAGCCCAGGGTCGTGTCCAAGAGGCCTCCTAGAGTGTGCCTGTCCTGGTGACTGAGTGTGTGTGTGGCTGGAGAAGGCATGAACACACATGCATGCAACATGCAGCTCCAGTGATGAAACAGTCGCTTGCAAATTAATTAGCCTGATGAAACGCAGCTCCAAAAGGAACGACTCCTCCGACCCCCTCCCGCCCAGCTCCAACCAGACTCCTCCTCCGATCATCACCTCCCAAGCCCTCGCACAGTGCCAGCCTTACACGGCTGGCCCTGGGGGATTCTGGGAGCGTGGGCAAATATTGAGCTGTGATAAAGTAAACAGTGTATTGGGACCAGATGGCCTGGGACTGCTCCACTAACACCATCCTCAGCCCGACGATTAAAGAGAGAGAGGGAGAAATAAGGAAAGAGAGAGAGAGGGAGAAATAGGGAGAGAGAGGGAGAAATAGGGAGAGAGAGAGAGAGAGAGAGAGAGAGAGAGGGAGACAGACAGATGAAAAGGGGGCCCTGGGGGATGGACTGCTCCTCTCCAGTTATTTACCTCCTAATTGAAAACCCCTTTCTCCCTCCATCCCTGTTTCCCTGATGGAGGAGTGGAGCGCCCCGCCCCCCCAACCGCCGAGCCGTAACCCCTCCTCCTGCCTCCCCGTGTTTCCTGGCCCGCTGATAGCAGGATAATTGATTCCTGTAAGGTAGGTTAAATGTGAGTCACTTAGAGCTTAATGAATATGATCCATCCTAAAGTCATTTATCATCTCCTCTGCTAGCGCTCAGCTCCCGGGTCTCTCCATGCAGCCCTGGGCCCAGCAACACACGTACCACAGCGAAACAGCAAGCATCTACTGGTCCTCTGGCTTATGTTTCGGGTTACCAAAGGACTTGCAAAAGGCTATGTGAATCCCTCTGCATCGTTTACCACACAACAACTAATGCAACAGAACAACGAACCAGATCAAGAGGGACCGTATGTAAAATAGCTGCTCTTCGGTTAAAAATACAATACTCAGAGGACATTGCAAATGTTACTAGAGAGATTCATAATTCATAATTACTACAGTTGTCGTGGATTCTTTTATTTTCTTCATGTGTTCATCTATACATAAAACAGACACACACGCACACACATAGCCCTCCACTTACATCCCCTCCTAATAGACCTGTAATCATAGTTTGTGTCACTCACTGCT
>JACXGI010015194.1:0-17815 GCA_016801175.1 Esox masquinongy
ACCTACCTAAGCATTTTTGCAGACCATGTGCACCCTTTCATGGCAACGGTATTCCCTGATGGCATTGGCCTCTTTCAGCAGGATATTGTGCCCTGCCACAAAGCAGAAATGATACAGGAATGGTTTGTGGAACACAGCAACCAGTTCAAGGTGTTGAACAGTCCAGCTACAAAGTGGTAGACCACACAAACTCACAGAGTCCCCCCCCCAACCCCCCGTTGAATGAATGTATTTCCAAGCTTGATTCTCCAGGCCTCCATCACATGGTGAACACTGATGCCACCTGCTGGTTGAAATTATTAATTGCAGCCAAATTAATTTCCCTCCAAATGACGGATCATCAGCTCAAACTGAAGCTTCACAATCATTAACCTCTAGAATGTTCTCATGTCTGTCACATCACATTCAATGGCCTGACATTATAATAATGACTAAGTAATGTTGTTTTACACAAGGTCTGTTCACACAATTCATTTTTATTTCCCTAATTGTATATTTTTCAAAATGCATTATATTGGGTAAACATTTATGCATTTTCATGTTGAAGTTGAAGAGTGCATGATTGAATGAGTAAAGCAATAAAGACACAGGGCATTTCTGTGTGCTTAAAGTAAACAGTGAACGTTCATTGAACTAAATTTTGTAGCTTCCCAGTGAAGAGGAGGGGACAGGACAGGGAACTGGACAGTTCAATCTGGAATTGAAACCAAAAACAATCAGGTAGTTCTGTGCCGATCTGTCAATCCTCATCTAAGGGACATTTATATAATCTGATACAATCTGGCACCAAAGTGTTGTGTCGACTTAGAAGATTTTTAGACTAAAATCTTGAGGCACGATGCAAAGCCTCACTCAGCAGACCCTCTAATCAAATGAGACTCACTCAGCAGACCCACTAATCCAATGAGCCTCACTCAGCAGACCCTCTAATACAATGAGACTCACTCAGCAGACCCTCTAATCAAATGAGACTCACTCAGCAGACCCACTAATCCAATGAGCCTCACTCAGCAGACCCTCTAATACAATGAGACTCACTCAGCAGACCCTCTAATCCAATGAGCCTCACTCAGCAGACTCTCTAGTCCAATGAGACTCACTCAGCAGACTCTCTAATACAATGAGATTGTGGGTGCAAATATATATATATATTTTATTTGGCTACCTGTTGGAATACAAACCAGAATCCTGATGATGTAAACACCATGCCGTACTAACTGACCAATCAGGGACTACATGGAACTGCTTATCGGACATCAATCAGAGAATATTCCCTACAACTCAGGAGTTTGTGAATTCAGTAGTAGACCTTAATGACGTCATAAAGCCGTGTTGGTCTGCAGAATAACCATCTTCCAGGCCTTAGACACACATGTTTATACAGTATGGTTATACAATGATATCAGGCCCTCCCATTATGCTACATTCTGGGTGGATTCTTCCTGAATCTTCCACCATTGGTTCACAAACCTCTGGGACCCGCCCCCAAGCGATTATTCATTGTTGTACAGCATATTCTCTGATGTCAATCATTCATTGACTTCTGAGCTCAGGGCTCATTTCCCAAGGGATTCAAGGACAAGCCAGAGGTCACACTGACCTCCACATTAAATATATTGTTGCTCATTAGTCTCAAGATTATAGTATGGAGAAAGACAGGGCACAGCTGTTAACCTTCACACACAGAGAGAAATCCAATCTGTGTGCCTTATTGTTCGTAAACCTCTCTTTCTTAACAATTAAATGTGGAAGAATCAAAGACAATTAGTCTGTTTGGAAAAATAATAATATGAGGCCTTAGACTCCAGTAACCTGGTTAAATGTTTTATTAATTAACACCCAATGAATATGCATGAGATCACATGAGACATACACATAAACAGTTGTTCTGTTTACTCTTCATCAGGTTAATGTGAAATAACAAGATGATTCTTTGAAAAACCTCTATATATCCCCCCTTTGGCGCTTCATTAAGCCCCACAATCTGGACCTGGAGATGATAGGTGAGGAGGAGAACTCAGTTCTGACAGTAGAGCTGAAATCAACTCAATTACCTAAAACAACCTCCTCTGTCAACCATCGCTCCAGAGACTGGAAGCCAAACCTCTTCCTCCCTTTTTGACTGAGATGAAGCAAAGACTTTCCAACCTAGTCAATCAAGTGTGTGTGTAAGCATGTGCAGATATCATTCAGAGCATTGCAAAGTATGTTGTTACAAATGATTACATATGGAGTAAATGAAGCACATATATTGCACAGATATGAATCAAAGGAAACATACCAATAATCAATTACCAAACATTAAAATTAACCAGACATCAATCAGTATCATAGAAAATCAATAAAAGACAGTATGAGAATACAATAAAAGCAGTATTATGAAGAGGAAAATGAAGCAAAACAGAAACACGTGCAATCAACCATCTGTCTCCTCATAGCAACTCCTCATACGAGGTTGACTACCAGCCAGCTAGGTGCTCAAAACCTTCTTCATAGTGGAGAACAGTCCTTCCCTACACAGAAATCACAGTCTGAAATCACAGTCTCCCTTTGACACAAATCACAATTATAGGGTCTTGGGTAATGATAATGTCATCATCAAACATTTGTTCATTTATCTTCCTAGGATATTTCTTTTCCTGTAATACCCACATCTATATCCCCTAAAAGGGCAAGGGTAACAACTAACACAACCCTATTACTATGCCTGTCTTATCCAAATTAATAATGGTTTTATACTTTGGAAAATGTCTCACTACAACCAGACCGCTGGCCTGAAAACATTCATGCCTGCCCAAGATCTTTAACCCTTCCTCCATAGGTTTCCTTTATATTGAAATATTATCATTATCAATCTCTGCGTCTCACCACTTGTTTTTATTGGGATTACCACTTCTCTGACCATTAATTTACTTCTTGTACCCACTTCTCCCACATTTCACTTCTCTTTCCCTGCGTTCCACCTCTCCTATCATTTGTTTCACTTGCTTTGTCCCTTGTTTCACTATCAGGCCATGGTGCTGCTTCTGTCCTGATTCTGTCTATTAGCGACTCCTTTTCTCAGTTGTTTCCATGGTATGAAACTATCTAATTCCTCACTGTTCATTTCCCTGTCCCATTCGTTTCCCCAAGTATCTCCTTTTATTTCTACAACTCCTCTTTCTCTTGCAGTTTCTGATTCCCCCATGTCCAGTCAAATGACTCCTGGCTGTTGTAGTCATGGATGGAGCCTCTTTGTTCTGTGTGTCTCTCTCCCTTCCTCCACCCTCTCCTTCACTGTGGTGTAGCTGGAACAATCAGTGTCCAATATTCTTATTCTGAACCTAAGGCAGTTTGTCACGGGTCTGGGCTTGGTTTGGCCCTGGAATGATCTGGGCCACAGGTGTGAGGTCCCCCTTCTCTGGACAAGGTGTATCAATGTTGCAAGATTCAGGAATCCTACTTTGTGAGAAACAAAGATGGAATCTCACACAACACATGGTTAAAACCTTGACTAGAAAGTTTAGCATTAACTCACTGAATTTAAAGTTTTGTGTTAACCAACTATTTTAAACATGAATCTTACATCTATCCTTTCTTAATGTCCTAAATTGTGAATTACTGTTGCACAAATGTTCCATTAACGTAGCACACACTTTCTTTCTCTCCTTTTATAGTGAACCTAAAATCACAGATCTTAAAGACATACAGAACAAATAAGCAAACATGGCGTTCATTTTTAGTTTCGTTAAGCAGGCAGTTTGCGACACAGATTCATAACATGACGAACACATGACATACAAATACATAGACAAAATATTTAATTTCCGTGTGTTTGATTATGTTAATAAATATGCTGCCACTCATTTTACAGGTGATTCATTGAGCCTGTCCAAACATTAAGTGTATGTTTCTATATTGGTTCTGTGTCGTGGGTAGAGAGGGTTATTCAGGTCAGTGAAAAGGTTGTCTGGATAAAAAGGTTCTACCCCCTACCTGCCCCATCCTGCCTTCCTTCCCCATCCTACCCCCTCTTGCCCTCCTGCCCCATCCTGCCTTCCTTCCCCATCCTACCCCCTCTTGCCCTCCTGCCCCATCCTGCCTTCCTTCCCCATCCTACCCCCTCTTGCCCTCCTGCCCCATCCTGCCTTCCTTCCCCATCCTACCCCCTCTTGCCCTCTTGCCCCATCCTGCCCTCCCACCCATCCTTCCCCATCCTGGTCTTTTTATCAGACATTTCTCTGGGAAAACTCGGACTCCCGTCTGGTAGAAAGTGTTCAGCATGTCATACAGCTCTCCCAAGGTTTTCTCTGGCAGATCTCCCACTGTGGTGTTTGTGTTCTCCCCCCAGTGTGCTTTGGAGATCCACTCTTTGTTCTTGCTGTTGTAACAGCAGAAAGCGGTCCACATGAGAGTTGGGATGTTCACCCGCTCGTTCAGTGTGTTGTTCTCACTGGCAACCGCTCCGGTCACCACATAGGCTTGGGTCACGTTGTTATCATCTACACAATATTTCTGGAGAATGTCTCTAACCCTTTTCTCCATCCTACTCCAGCTGCCACCATTGAAGGTCTCTGCCTGGGGTACAGCGTTGGTCAGGGTGAAGGTGGACTCCTTGGCATCATTACCATCAGCATGCATACTAGGGAACAGGTGACCTTTATTCACACGCCATGGGTTACTGTAGTCCCTGTTTCCAGCCTGATGTATGTATTCCTCAGACTCCCTCATCGATGTATCTGCATCGAGCTGAAATAACAATAATACATTTATTCACTCTGAAGTCTCACCTCTGCCTCTGTAAAACTTGGGCAGTTATTTAGTAAAATACAAAGATGGATGTTTTAAAGTATGTACAGTGCTGCTTGAAAGTATATGAACCCTACAGGGATGGTCATCATTTTATATAAAATGTTGTGTGTGTGTGGGTCCCTTATGGATGCTACATATCCACAGCCCTTCACCCTGCCCTTTAAACCATGTCCACAGCCCTTCACCCTGCCCTTTAAACCATGTCCACAGCCCTTCACCCTGCCCTTTAAACCATGTCCACAGCCCTTCACCCTGCCCTTTAAACCATGTCCACAGCCCTTCACCCTGCCCTTTAAACCATGTCCACAGCCCTTCACGCTGCCCTTTAATATTTGAAAAAGTACAGTTATTGTATGCCTTACACTTTGCATGACAGTGGTTATTTATTTAAGGAAATGTAACTTTTATAAGACCTTAAAATGCCACTTCTACTGTGGTCCCAGGTAAGATGGCTGCCAAATGGCTCCATTCTGATTCATGGGGGCCCTATGACATCAGTCCATCTATTGTTTTATTATCTATGGGCTCTATGACATCAGCCCATCTACTCTTCTATTATCTATGGGCTCTATGACATCAGCCCATCTACTGTTCTATTATCTATGCTTGTGAAGCACTGAACCATTCCGACAGCATCATGATTGTACAAATCACCAGCTGTGAGAACGCACGCCGATACCCAATCACTGGGGTTGCTGTCAGTGTTTTACTGGAATCTCCTTGTTGTCAAACCAAAGTGTGATCCCAAGTCATCCTCCACCATTTCCAGGTTAACGACTGTTCAAACCCAAATCAATATTTATCTGTCGTTCACAGTGACATTAAAAACAAATTATTACAGAGGGCAATAAAGTTCAGAGGATCACAGGGCTGGTTTGTCAACTGAACGTGAATACACTTTAGTTCCTTTAATCAATGTTCTGTTGCCCACATTATATTTTAGCTAAAATCTATTGGTGAGGGTAGTTGGATTTGTAGACTATATGGAATGTTTACAGACATGAACAGTCCCTGGGGTCTAGTGGGAAATCTCTTGATTTCAACTCTGAAAATATCTCACTTTGACCCCAGTTCAATTCCCCCCTCCCATTTTCTAGTTGATGTCTCTTTACTATCTTTCTCTTGTTGGTCCTTTTATAGCTGTCGCATAACTATATGTATCATCTCCATTGTACCAAGAATCAGAATATATTTAACTGAGTAGTTTGAATGATGTGGCCATCTTTTGATGTGCGCTACACAAAAAAATACATATATATTATGGCAACATAGAGACGAGAACCCGCCACGTTTGGATCCAAACACAGATGCAGTAACCATTATGATATTTGGATGGGATGAAAGTGGTTTTATAATGATCGTTCCAATATGCAAGCGGGGAGACATTTGTCTTTTTTCACTTATAGTCTATATTAAATGAACATCTATACATTCTGTATATGAACACAATTTTTCTATTAAAAACAGATGTGGTTATTGTTTTCCTCTGAATAAAGTAATGAAACAATAAAGGATTATACTTTACTAAAACACAATTTAATAACCTAAGCTCCCTTCTTCTGAACAAGACTTAAAACCCAAACATGTTTCTGTAAAAGACGCATGGTTTTGTAACAGTGTTCCAATGTAACAGTACAATTGAACACTACTAATCTACTATCTACTGATGGGAGCTGGATCATTGTTTTGTTGGAACACCCAGCTGCTTTATTGATTGTTTTGTTGGAACACCCAGCTGCTTTATTGAAACAGAAAACTTCATGTTTGTCCCGGTGGTCTCCAGCAAACCTAAGTTGGTCAGTCTGGCATTTACCAGATTTCTCTATTGCATTGGGGATATTTTGGAAGGATGTCATCTTCTAGGCTGTTGTTGTAATGTGAAAGCTCTTCATCTAAATGATTTGCCTACAGATTTATAGTTCTGCTATAGATCTATTTGAGATGGTTGTAAAGCCTTAACCAGAATGATGTGCTCTCACTACCTTCTTTCCTCTCAGCATGGTGTGTTTTACATTGTAAAATTGTAACACCAAGTACACCAGGTTTTAAACCTCTCTATTTTTTATGGTTCATTTGGTACTCAGGTTTTTATCCACCTGATTCTACTTACCTATTTGATCTCACCAAGACACCCGTCTGGTGGAATGAGTTCAGTATTTCATACAGCTCTCCCAAGATTTTCTCTGGCAGTGTTGTCCTCTTCATTTCTTTTTGGCTTGTCTCGGTTTATCCTCGATTTACCCTGAAAAACTCTTTTCCTAAACCTCTTTTTATTGGTTCATTTGGTACTCAATTATTTACCCACCTGATTCTACTTACCAATTTGATTTTACCAATGCAACTTGGGGGTTCACTTTTTTTTGCACCTGCATTAGTACATTTTGTTTTTCTATTACAGACAATTTCCACTAAAACCAATGTATGGAATTAGTAACCATAAACCTGTTTGTATCAAATTCTGATTAAATAAAGATTTCATGAGGAACAATTTAATTTCAAAAGGGGTTCACATACTTTTAAGCAGCTCTTTATGTCTGTGATGTTGCAGATTATTATGGCAGAAGTGATTTGATATAAAGAAAAAGCAGACCTACCTGGGGCTCAATCATCCAGTTTTGAACTGGTCTGTTTACTCCATCAGTACCAGTGTATCTGTAGGCTGAGAACACAGGGATCCTGTTGGTTGTGTCGTAGAGAGTCGCAAACCTGTAGCTGCCTTTGAAGTGCTGGCAGATCGGTTTGTAGCGGTTCTGGTCTTGGACATTCCCATTAACCAAAATACCTGGAATATTTGCAGTTGTGGTGTCCATAAAGAACTTCTTACACTCTTCAATATCACTGAAGTTGTCCACCACATGAGAGAGTCCAGGAGGGAGGAGAGAGAGAAGAAAGAGAGCAGAGAGAAGCTTCAACGCCCCCATCATCACCTGAAGACTGAACACCTCAGTGACAAAGATGAACTAACAGAGACCAGTTGGTAGACTGAAGACTGAACACCTCAGAGATAAAGATGAAGTAACAGAGACAAGTTGGTAGAATGGAGACTGAACACCTCAGAGATAAAGACGAAGTAACAGAGACCAGTTGGTAGACTGGAGACTGATGAGCCTAGTTGTCAGAATAGGATGTTTTAAATAGTTTTCAGAGACTCTTCCTTCAGTGATGAAAACTGGACAAGGGGGTTGAATTTGAATAACATTAATAGAATATGAGATCACTGCCTCAGGATTCTAGTGAACACTAACACACACACACACACACACACAAATTTACACATTGACAAGCACACACACACACATACTCATGTACACATGGAAACAGACACACACACAGTAATGAGCCAGTGGTTGTGGGACGTTTATTTTAGGTACATGTCTGACACTTTAAAAGGTACATTTTTTTAGGTTACCCATGTAAGGCTTTTATAGATGCAAAACTTGACTTGAGATAAAATAAGTGCAGGAATGGACAAATCACATTGGAATATTTTCATGGAAATGTATGTGTTAATAAGGAATGCCCTAAAAAAGGAACCAGAACGCTGTTTGCCTAAAATTAAAAGTACCAGAACTCAGTTTCCGGACCGTTTTGGCTCAAGTCAACCACTGAATAGATCATTTCAGATTTCACTCACACAGTATAGCTGCAGATTGTTGCTAGAATGTGCATTGGCTACCTAGGCTTTTATTTTGAAATGACTGTCTGAAATTAATGGTAACAGTAACATGAACAATTCATTGGACTTAAATGGCACTTCTTTATACACACCAAAATTGCTTTGCTTAGTAAGGAGGGAAGCTCAGCTCATCCAGCACCAAAGAAAGAGGGAACAAACACCACAGATCGGCTGTCAAGTGAAGAGGTGATTGGTGATTTGTGCCGATTAGGGATGACCAAAGGGAAGCCTATCGACCAAAGGGAAGCCAATCGACCAAAGGGACTCCTATCGACCAAAGGGACTCCTATCGACCAAACTAGAATAAAGGTATTAGTATGTGTAGAATTCAGGGTTAGTTAAGCACAAGGCCAGAGATTAATGCCCTAAACGAACTGATGGAGATATAGACATTTTTTTAATGGATTCCATGAGTCAGTGGAATCCATAGGACCTCCTGTATCTTTGTTAAATAACGTTGATTCCCTAATGTCACATCCACTTGGGAGAAGATGGTGGCCAAAAGATTATTAATGACAGTTGCAATATTCATTCCATCTTTCTGGGTTAATTTGAAGGTTGTGTAGGAGAGTAGAGGGTTAAACCAGTCCAGGAAGCAGCTCACCGTGACCAGGGAAGAAAAACCTATAGGGCTGTTGTCTGTAAAGGCTAATGTAGGATTATATTTATAGAAAACTGAGAGATGGGGACACAAAAAAGGTAGAGCTCTGTCTTTACTGCTTCAGATGACATACGGTGTAAAAGAGCCTTGCTGATTTTTTTTTTTAAAACACTTACCAATATTCCTTTTGCAGACCTCCTACCTTTAACTCGCTTTTGACTTAATTAATTTATTTTAACTGTTGACCTGCGCTTTTCAGGAAAAGGAAGCCGCACACCAGGGGGCCTATTTTAAGGTACACTATATTTTTTTTCTGATCCGAATTAATCTCAATCTGTATGTTAGCAAAAGGGGCGGACTGGCCATCTGGCAATTCTGGCAAATGGGGAGCCGGACCATCTTTTTTGGGGTGGGCTGGTCAGATTTCTTTTTAAATACATATAAATACATATTTTTTACCGGCTGGTGGTGCATAGGACAGGTTTTCATGACTTGCCCAATTTCACTGAGGTTGTAATAATCCATATTAAGCATTGGACACAGTGGGCAGCGCCCGGCCTGTTCCCAAGATGGGCCGGCCCGATCAGAGGTTCCTCAAATTGGGACTTTCAGTCAAAATCAAAGGCGTCATCAGAGAGAGTGCAATACGAGCTGATAGTCAGTAAAGCTAGGTCAATATTGTCTGAACAGAAAACGATAGCTAGATAAACTTACGGTAAAAAAAAAAGGAAAGGCGGTGCTGAAAAAGTTTGAGAAAGCAAAAAAGGAGCTTATAAGTCCAATGCTGCCAAAAGTGTAAAATTAACTGAACACTTTTTAAAAGGTTTAATTTTGTCTGTTTCGAGTGCTGTGTCTGAGACTGAGACAGATGAGTAGCTGCTGAAGCTGCAGCGGGGACAGTAGTGCAGCAGAGTTAGGAAGAATACAGAGAAACGGCAGATAGCACAAGTCATTTTCATGCATTTCAAGCTACTTCTGCCATTTAACGCCAGTGTTTGTATTATTCTGCTTTGGCAAATTAATGTATAGCTCCCGTTTATCAATATTTCATTGTTTCGTGATAATTGGTTACTTGGTTAGCTTGCATGTTACTGAATCGAATTACTGAAATATCAGCAAATAAGGCGGCATTTGGGGTAAACAAACTAGACAACTTGCAATATACTCCAACACGTTGAAAAAAATTTAAACTTTAGCAATAGCTGTCTACTACTGAAAACATTTGTATAGAACTATACATTGCACACAAGTATCTAGTCTTAAAATAAAACATTGTATTAAAAATAAAACACTGAATAAATGCATACATACAGTATGTAATTAATTCTTAGGTAGGGTGGAACATAGGCTTCCATGAAAGGCACTCATTTGTAATAGTTGTTGTATAGCCTGTTAGAAAAGGTGTTATAAACCACTGGTTTACTCATGTTCTCATTTGTCAGTCAGTCACCCTTAATGAACCCTTAGGATATGAGGTAGGTGTGCATGTGTCACACACACAGATCACACTACACACCTACCCTTAGACCACACACATGCATGCACTCACAGCTCACACACACACACACACACACACACACACACACACACACAGTTTAACATACTTTAATTCACAAATGACTGTATAGCATAAAGGATTTAAACATGTCCAAGTCCTTTTACTCACAAACAAACACACACTACTATTACTGCTGCTACTATTAATAGTTTATGCATATTTTAAAGCATTTTCTATATTATTCTACACATTCCTATTGTCTATGATTATGTTCCTATTGCCTTTCGTACTGTTATGATTACTTGTTTGTATTCATGTGTATTCCAGTGTTGAGAGCAGTCTGTGAGAAAGACTGCAACGTTTACATCCTGTACTATTGGCATGTGACAAATAGACTTTTACAGCCAGCCACTTGTTGCTAAATTACTTAACAGTGTTATGGGTCAGTAGGAACATAGCAGGCATGTATAAAAAAAGACTTTTTCTGTGTTCATTAACTAGGATGTTGCTGGAATCAGTAAAGCCAGAGGACCCTGTTCTTCTAGTACCAGTGCTATGAGGAAGGACACTAATGTAGGTCTAGCAGAGACAGGGAGGAGTTAGGTAGAGGCAGGAAGAGAACAGTGATACACAAATTTACTTTGGGTTTGTAATTAACTCTGGAGTAGAGGGGAACACATATGATAATAATTCTAATGACATGTAGATACATTTAAACTAAACTGTATATTATAACAAGGAGAGTCAGACAGACAGGCAAAGTTCACAGAGAGTGACAACAGAGAGGAACAAGTAGCGTCAGACAGAAAGACAAAGTGCACAGAGATTGACAACAGAGATGAACAAGTAGAACCAAACAAGTGACAACAAAGAAAAACATACTGTTGAATGACAGTCAAGACAGTGACAACTGACAAAATGCATAGAAAGACAGCACATAACAGCAGTTTAACAGACTCAGATGCACAGCCATTGGTTTTTAACATATTGTACTGTATGTGTGCATTTGTTATAAACATGTGCTCTTTAAAAAGTAGTGATCATCGTCAACCAGTCACTTATAGATTAAAGGTTTAAATAACTGTACTGCTTATATATTATTTTAGTAACACTAGCATCTGTACACAAGCGTAAGTAACGAATGCGTGTGTCCGTGGGTGGGGATGTACCGGCGTGGTAATATGGGCTGGTGTGGTAACTGTGCCAGGGCTGAATTTCTGTCCCAGTCCACCCCTGATGGAAACTATCTGAAAATAAACTGAATAAGAAACATTTATTTTAAAATTCATAGAAAAACAGTGTAATAAAAACGACAAAACTATGCAGCTATCTTGGCCAGGGTGACAGGGCTTGACTGCAGGGATGTGTGATGTCATTCTCTGGTTCTGGCCCTAGAAAATACCATGATGCCCATGAACGCAACTCTCCCCTCAGGTCGCAATCACCTGAATTCTGACCAGCTGTGTTCTGTGTTCCCTATTTAGTTCAGAGGGGTGTACTATGAAGGGAGGTCAAACTACTCAGATTTAACTCAGGGTTATCAAGGAAAGTCAGGGTTGCCATGACAGCATACCTTGGGTAAAACTTATTTACCTTTCATAGTACAGGTTAATCGGGAAGTTTACCCAACGTCACCAACTTCTCCAGAAGTTACCTCTATTCATAGTATACACCTCAGGTCTGTGTCTCATTTCTGTTTTGAGGTATTGGTTGTCTTGTGTGCATTAGTACTATGCCTGTATTTTCCTCGTTATAGAAGTTCTGGCTGCCCTCCTTCTGTCCTGACCTGTGCCTGCCTTTTTGACCATGGTCTTCTGGATCATTCCTTTGGTTCTTCTGGTCCGCTCATTCCGACTCTTGTGTACCGACCTTCTGCCTGCCCATCGGTTACGTACCAGCCTGCTCTGATGTTTTGTTGGAGTTCTAATAAACATACTGCGCTCTGCGCTTCGGTCCAACTACCTCTCTGTCATCCCAGTGCATTCATTACAGGATGCCTCTCATTTCTATCAAATCACATCTACAAGAATAATCTTCAACATCACAGACAAAAAGAGCTGAGCTGCTTGAAAGTGCAAAAATAAGTGAACCCAGAGTTGCATTGGTTAAATCAAGTAGGTAAGTAGAATCAGGAGGGTAAATAATTGAGCACCAAATTAACCAATAAAAAGAGAGGTTTATAGGAAAGAGTTTTGGCAGGATAAATTGAGACAATATATCTGGTGAATTTGGTGTTACCCACGCAAGTGGATGCAAAACAAACCATGCCAAGGGGAAAGACAATCTCAGAGGACATCAGAAGGAGGGTAGTGACAGAACATCAGTCTGGTTAAGGCTAAACAACCATCTAAAAAAGATCTAAAGCAGATCTATTGATACCGGCAAATCATTTACAAATGTAGAACTTTAACATAACAACAACAACAACGGACTAGAAGTTAGGTAAATCAGGTAACATAACATCTAGATATTTGCAGACCTCCCATCTCAGGTTACTCGTTTTAAACAATAAGAAGACTGATTTTAAATGGCTTTCAGGGAGGGTCGCCAGGAAGAAGCCTCTGCTGTCAAAAAATAACCAGACTGACCAACTTAACTTCGCCAAAAACCACCTGGACAAACCCAGTGGTTTATTGAAGTCCATTCTCTGGATAGATGTGTCTAAAATGCAATGTTTGGTGAAAACCCAACACGGAATACCAGCAGAAATATATTTTATAAAGCGTTTTTTTTTGTCCTCAATGAACAAGAATGTTAACTTGGTTTAACCATAGCTGTTTAGCTACGCAACCTTACAGTATCAGAATTCCCTTCCTTTTTTAAATTAAAGGACTCAGCTAGACACAGTGAATTATGAATCAATGTTGCCCACAACTTATGTGAAATAACACATTTTTGTCAAAAATATAATTAATGTTTTTGATCAGCAGATGGCAATGTTGGGTAGCATTTGTCCACAAAAAAGTAGCCTTGTGACTCCTATTTGTGCCCTACAATTACTAAGATCAGAATCAGAATGAGTTTTATAGCCAGGTAAGTTTCACAACAAACTAGGAATTTGTTCTGGTCCGTTTGTGCAACAATTTGTACACAAAAAGTAATAATAAATAAGATTCTTCTTCTTCCTGAAATTGGGACTTTCAGTCAAAATCAAAGGCGTCATCAGAGTGCAACACGAGCTGATAGTCAGTAAAGGTAGGTCTATATTGCCTCAACAGAAAACGATAGCTAGATAAACTGACGGTAAAAAAGGAAAGGCGGTGCTGAAAAAGTTTGAGAAAGCAAAAAAGGAGCTCATAAGTCCAACGCTGCCAAAAGTGTAAAATTAACTGAACACTTTTTAAAAGGTTTAATTTTGTCTGTTTCGAGTGCTGTGTCTGAGACTGAGACAGATGAGTTGCTGCTGAAGCTGCAGCGGGGACAGTAGTGCAGGAGAGTTAGGAAGAAAACAGAGAAACGGCAGATAGCATTAGTCATTGTCATGCATTTCAAGCTACTTCTGCCATTTAGCGCCAGTGTTTGTATTATTTATGTAAAGCTCCCGTTTATCAATATTTCATTGTTTCGTGATAATTGGTTACTTGGTTAGCTTGCATGTTACTGAATCGCATGACTGAAATATCAGCAAATAAGGCGGCATTTGGGGTAAACAAACTAGACAACTTGCAATATACTCCAACACGTTGAAAAAAATGTAAACTTTAGCAATAGCTGTCTACTACTGTAAACATTTGTATAGAACTATACATTGCACACAAAACATTAAAACATTGTATTAAAAACAAAACACTGAATAAATGCATACATACAGTATGTAATTAATTCTTAGGTAGGGTGGAACATAGGCTTCCATGAAAGGCACTCATTTGTAATAGTTGTTGTATAGCCTGTTAGAAAAGGTGTTATAAACCACTGGATTACTCATGTTCTCCTTTGTCAGTCAGTCACCCTTAATGAACCCTTAGGATATGAGGTAGGTGTGCATGTGTCACACACACAGATCACACTACACACCTACCCTTAGACCACACACATGCATGCATGCACTCACAGCTCGCACACACACACACACACACACACACACACAGTTTAACATACTTTAATTCTGTTACTCACAAACAAACACACTACTATTACTGCTGCTACTATTAATAGTTTTTGCGTATTTTGTAGCATTTTCTATATTATTCTCCACATTCCTGTTGTCTATGATTATGTTCCTATTGCCTTATGTACTGTTATGATTACTTGTTTGTATTCATGTGTATTCCAGTGTTGAGAGCAGTCTGTGAGAAAGACTGCAACGTTTACATCCTATACGATTGGCATGTGACAAATAGACTTTTACAGCCAGCCACTTGTTGCTAAATTACTTAACAGTGTTATGGGTCAGTAGGAACATAGCAGGCATGTATAAAAACAGTTTTTCTGTGTTCATGTTGCTGGAATCAGTAAAGCCAGAGTACCCTGGTCTTCTAGTACCAGTGCTGTGAGGAAGGACGCTATGTAGGCCTAGCAGAGACAGGGAGGAGTGTGGTAGAGGCAGGAAGAGAACAGTGATACACAAATTAACTTTGGGTTTGTAATTAACGCTGGAGTAGAGGGGAACACATGATAATAATTCTAATGACATGTAGATACATTTAAACTCAACTGTATATTATAACAAGGAGAATCAGACAGACAGGCAAAGTTCACAGAGAGTGAGAACAGAGAGGAACAAGTAGAACCAAACAAACAAGTGACAACAAAGAAAAACATACTGTTGAATGACAGTCAAGACAGTGACAACTGACAAATTGCAGAGAAAACAGCACACAACAGCAGTATGACAGACTCAGATGCACAGACATTGGTTTTTAACATATTGTACTGTATATGTGCATTTGTTATAACCCTAACCCTTAACAAGGGGTAGTCAGTCAATCAGTCAGGAACTCAGTCAGTGACATTCGCTCTTCTAGACCGAAGCTGCTTATACAGTCCAGCAACAAGATCAGGCCCTCAGGGTTTTCTGTTGTCTTGCTTGTGTAACATAGTGGAGGTTGCAGGAGACAGGGCAGCTACTTCACACAGGGGATTGAAACAATGCATAAAAACACACAAACTAAAACAAAATATATTGAACATAGGAGTGCAACATCCAGCATGGAATAGGCCGTGCCCGGCTGTTACAGTACCCCCCCAAGGCACCAGTCCAGCCGCAACACAAGAAAGGGACCCGGGAGAAGGCGGAGTCTCCGCCTCGGGGCGGGAACCGGGAACAGGACGAGGCAGCAATCCTGCCTTGGGACAGGAAGGAAAATTTACTCAGAACCCTAAAACTCCAAATGAAACTAATAGAGACCAGAGTAAAGGATCTGAGAGTACAGGGAAGTGTTGAATAAAGCACATTTCCCTTCATTAAGTCCTGGGATTAATGCCTTAAATGAACAGCCGGAGATAGAGACATTTTATTTAATGGATTCCATGAGTCAGTGGAATCCAAAGGACCTCCTGTATCTTTGTTAAACAACCCAGCAGCAAATTGTTTATTTAGTGTATTTGTAGAGTAATTCAGTACTTACTCTGTAGGGGTGGGTGGAGCTGCTCTGGCTGATGAGTCGATCCCCTAATGTCACATCCACTTGGGAGAAGATGGTGGCCAAAAGATGATTAATGAGAGTTGCAATATTCATTCCATCTTTCTGGGTTAATTTGAAGGTTGTGTAGGAGAGTAGAGGGTTAAACCAGTCCAGGAAGCAGCTCACCATGACCAGGGAAGAAAAACCTATAGGGCTGTTGTCTGTAAAGGCTAATGTAGGATTATATTTATAGAAAACTGAGTGATGGGGACACAAAAAAGGTAGAGCTCTGTCTTTACTGCTTCAGATGACATACGGTGTAAAAGAGCCTTGCTGATTTTTTTAAAAACACTTCCCAGTATTCATTTTGCAGACCTCCTACCTTGTCACGGATGGTGTAGTGGTGGAAAGGAGGAACCAGGCGCCGGCAGAGTGGCAGTCAATGGGATAATTTAATCAAAAATAACACAGAGCACTTCAACAAACACAAAATGAAAACAAAAGGCTGACTATGCAGCAAAACCAACACTCACCACCCACGTGAATAAACGAAGACAGGGAACAATGAGGGGAGCAGAGGAGCAACATTTAAACATACTGATGACTTAATTGGGACCTGGTGTGAGTGATGATTGGAGACAAGACAAATGAAGGAGTCCGGGGTGAGTTCATGAACCATGGGAAACCGGGAAAAGCGAGAGATGACGGAGCTGTCCGTCACCTCACTGTCACATACCCTTATCTCGCTTTTGACTTAATTAATTTATTTTAACTTTTGACCTGCGCTTTTTAGGAAAAGGAAGCCGCACACCAGGGGGCCTATTTTAAGGTACACTATATTTTTATACTGATCCGACTTAATCTCAATCTGTATGTTATCAACGGGGGCGGACTGGCCATCTGGACTACAGAACTATACATTGCACACAAGTATCTAGTCTTAAAATAAAACATTGTATTAAAAATAAAACGCTGATTAAATGCATACATACAGTATGTAATTAATTCTTAGGTAGGGTGGAACATAGGCTTCCATGAAAGGCACTCATTTGTAATAGTTGTTGTATAGCCTGTTAGAAAAGATGTTGTAAACCACTGGTTTACTCATGTTCTCCTTTGTCAGTCAGTCACCCTTAATGAACCCTTAGGATATGAGGTAGGTGTGCATGTGTCACACACACATAGATCACACTACACACCTACCCTTAGACCACACACATGCATGCACTCACAGCTCACACAAACACACACACACACACAGTTTAACATACTTTAATTCTGTTACTCACAAACAAACACACACTACTATTACTGCTGCTACTATTAATAGTTTTTGCATATTTTGTAACATTTTCTATATTATTCTCCACATTCCTGTTGTCTATGATTATGTTCCTATTGCCTTTGACAACAGAGATGAACAAGTAGAACCAAACAAACAAGTGACAACAAAGAAAAACATTCTGTTGAATGACAGTCAAGACAAGGACAACTGACAAAATGCATAGAAAGACAGCACATAACAGCAGTATAACAGACTCAGATGCACAGACATTGTTTTTTTCATATTGCACTGTAAGTGTGCATTTGTTATAAACATGTCCTCTTGAAAAAGTAGTGAGCATCAAGGCCGTAATCATAATATATATTGGGGGGACACATCCCCCCCAATATCCAGCTATGCT